>PVKA01046125.1:0-15119 GCA_004027165.1 Ctenomys sociabilis | reverse complement strand
TTTGATGCTTCATGAATGTATCTTACCTCTACCACAAGTTTCCAAGCTCTGTAAGGATGACACATGTAAAAGCTCTGCGTATGCCTAGTAGGCTGTCTTGTGTATGGTATGTACTTGACAAATGTTTGTGGATTTTCTTCTGTTAGTCTAATTTTCTTCTCTCATAGCAATAGCCCTACATCTTGCTGAATTTTTAAATAAATGGGTTTGGAGGAGACAAGGTCAGTAAATTTTAGCCTCCAATGTCAGAGTTATTCAAGGTCAAAATTTTCAGCTCCCCAAAAGGGGATAGTCATTTTTGTGAAGTACCAAGCAAGTATAAGATTTTGCTGAGCAAGTCCCAGTAGTCTGTAACTTTTGTGTCAATGAAAATTATAATTACTGAGTGCAATTACAATGCTGTGGAAATCATGAATATTATAATTCATACATCAGGAAAATTGCCATTCCAAGGCTCCTGAAAGAGGTAAGCTCAAGACAAAGGAGTATATGAAAACCTTGGAATCCGATTTCTGGTCACTATAAAAAGGCTAGTTATGCCTGGGAGATGGCTCAGTGGAATAAGTGCTTCCATGCAAATGCAAGGGCCTGAGTTCAATCCCTGGTTCTTCCAAAAACAAAAAAAAGGCTAGTTATTTAAGATAGTCTGGGCTTATACTTCTTAATACTATTTACATTCCTCCTTATTTCTGAGACTTGTGCCTTAAGTTGAAGTTTATGAACATAGAAACTCTTCATGTATTTACATCTTATTTTTCAGTGCTCAGGACTCTATTTTCATGGCTTTATTATAATTTTGATGAGAATTTTAGTCCATACCTTAATAAACTTGATATGCAAAGCATTTATCTTCCAAAGATCTTAAATAGTTTACATTTTACTCATTCTTCTCTAGAATTATTCTTTCTATCTTTTTCTTTGTTTGTTTTTGTTTTTGTTTTGGTGAAACCAGGGATTGAACTCAGGCCCTTGTGCTTGCCAGGGAAGCACTTATTCCACTGAGCCATCTCCCTGGCCTTGTTCTTTCTGTTTTAAGTGACAAAATATTTGGCTTATGCAGAAAGGGAATTTATTGGCTCATTTAAGTTGAAAGTCTAGAACTAGATCAAGCTTCATGCACAGGTTGAGTTAGAACTTGGAAGATAGGATAGTAAATATTTGGTTTCTCTGTCAGGCATGCTGGTTGATGCCTGTAACCCTGAAGCCTAGGAAGTTGAGGCAGAATGCTGGCATGTTCTGCCACACCTGGGTGACTAAGCGACTTTGTGAGACTGTCTCGAAAAAATAAAATGCAAATAAAAAGGAATGGGAATGCAGCTCAGTGGAAAGACTTGGCTTCCAGTCCCTGAACCACACAAACTGATTTCTCATCTTTCTCTTTTGCCGTTGCGCCTAACTTCACATGGTAGCAAGAGGATAGCAACAATCCCAGTGTCTGTGTCTCTTCATTTCAAGACAGCAAGAACGTTTTCCCTTTCCTAGAAGTCTGGGAATTTTATTGGCCCTCAGAAGTTATGTACTTATTCCAAAACCAGTCATCTTGGCTATCATGATTTATTGAAAATTGGTGGGGAGTCAGGCTAGGCATAAATGTAACCTGCCTTTCTAGAATCTCAAAAATTGATAGTGTGGGTGAATTAATATTGCTTTTCCTGATACCAAACTCAGAAACAATCAGCCTTGTTGACCACACCCTCTTTTCATATATTTCCTTGGTTTTTATTATGCTTCCAGCTCTTTCTCCCTCTTATCTCCAGCTATTTTCACCTTTTCTCTGGTCATTCACTTCTTTAGTCTCTCAAGTGAGGCACTAAGTACTCTTCTTCCTGGGCTCCCTTCTGAGCATTGACTCAGACCCTACACTTTAATGACTAAAAACCAAGATTTGAAGCTTTCTTTTGAAAGTAGAGGAAAACCCAACTCATCATGTTCAAAACCACATCTCTTGTTCCTCAAACAAACCTGTTCAGAGTACATTATTTCTTATTGCTGTGAACTACAATGCTAGTGATCCAGCTCAGCAAGACAGATATGTACTCACCATCTTCACCCCTTCATTACTCAGGTGATTACCGAGAGCTATAAACCTCCAGTATTTCCCAAAGTCATCCAGTTCCTTTTACGTTGTTAGCCATGGCCTTAATCCAAACCATTTTCTTCAGCCATCTAACTGTACAATTTGTCAACTCATCTAACATGTGTTTGTATTTCATTAAATCTATTTTTCATTTTAGAGTTAAAATAGGTTTTCAAAATATAAATTCAATAACTTTTCATTGAGTGTAAATACAGAAAAAAACTGTTTACTATGGCCAAAACAACATTTTTCTCCTCCGTGCTTTGTACCCCACCATCATCATAACTCTCCTCTTTTTTCCTTTCCCTTTGCAACCCACCCTACTGGCCTTTGTCCACTTTCTTAACATATTGTGACAGATACAATAATACTTATGCCTACCTATGTCCAAATCATTTCCTTTTTTTGTGTAGGGTCTCACCATGCAGCCTGAACTTGTAATGACGCTCCTGATTTCTACCTCCCTAGTGCTGGGATTATAGGGGTGTACCACCACCTAGAATCTCAAAAATTGATAGTGTGGGTGAATTAATATTCACATCACAGACTCAGTAGCATGCCCTGGGGGGGGGGTGTCAGCATGGCATGCAGTGTCAGGGATTGAATCCTATGTCCCATTCTTAATGAAGAAAACTTTGGCGTATGTTACCTTACGTAGTGAAAGGGAATTTGCAGCTGCAATTAAGTTAGGAATTTTGTGATGGGAATCCCTGATGATCCTTGATTGCTCCAAATGCAATCATCAAAGTCCTTGTAAGTGGCAAGCAAAAGGGTTAAAGGAAGAGAAAGAAATGTGACAATGACAGCAAGGACCCGAATGATGTAGGGAACCATCTGTAAGCCAAAGGATGCAGAACCTTCTCACAGCAAGAAAAGGAAGGGAAATGGATCCTTTTAGAACTTCTGGAAGGAATGCCCACACCTCATTGTTAGGACTTTGGAACTGTAAGGTCAAGCTGAGAATGGTGGCACACGCCTGCCTTGGGGGCTGAGGCAGGAAGAAACTAAGTTCAGGCCTGCCTGGACAATTTTGTGGGAACTGTATCATTATAAATGTATATTTCATACCCATTCTAACTTCTAAAATCTGCTTTCTTCCTTTGCACCTTTAAGCTGGGGTAGAGGGGGTGGTTAGTGGCATCCTGCTGTTTCTAACCTAAAGAACTACAAATTGTATACTAATTTCCTTGTGGCTTTGTCTCATTTTGTTATTTAGTCTTTTTATTAAGCGCTTCTAAAATTGCCCAGGCAGAAGGAGCCATCTGTTTCCGCACAGGATGTTGACTAATGCAGACTTCATCCTCGTCCCTTCTGCCACAGGGTCTTTGTAAATGCTGCATCTTTCTCCAGAAGAAAAAAAAACAACAACAACAACAAAAAAACCTTCTTCTCAGATGTATTTCCTTCTTTATTAACCTTCAAAATGCTTAAATACAACTTCCTTAAAAAAAAAAAGTCTTCCCTTCCCCTCATTGTAAAATATTATGCAATGTATGTAGACTCATCATCTATAACGATTATAACTTTATAATTATTTGAATTCATTTGACTATTGTCTACTTTTCTTTCTAAAGTTTCATTATACTACATAGCAGACACTACTTAATGATAGCCACTTAACACTTGAGTTGGGCCTAGCATATTCAAAGAACTTAGTTTTAAATTTTGCTTAATTTTAATTAATTTATATTTAATAACTAACCATAAAGCTACTAGAAAACTTGTACTCATGTTTGTAACTACTTGGGCATGCATATTTACTTAGTCAATAAAATTTATTTATTCTAAATATAGGTTGAGTATGTCGGATGAACTTTAGTATTTGTTGTACTCAGCTTTCCACTGCTGCAGTGAGATACCTGAGATAATCAACTTAAAAAAAAAGAAAGACATATTTTCATCTAGTCTCAGAGGTTGGAGGCCGTAACTGGGAGGCCCCATCCTTTTGAGCCTGTGGCAGCATAGTACATCATGGCAGGATTGTGTGGCTGAAAAAACTGGTTCACTTCATGGCTGCTGGAAATGAAGCGGGGCCAAGGATCCCCAAATCCTTTTTTTTAAAAATCATTTTGAGTCACGGTCTCACTAGGCAGCTCAGGCTGGCCTTGAGCTCGCTTTGTAGCCCAAGCTGGTCTCAAATTCACACGGGTCATCCTGCCTCAGCTTCCTTAATGCTGGGATTACAGGTATGCACCCTCCCACCCAGCCCTGATATCCTCTTCAAATGCATGGCCCTAGTGACTTAACTTGCCTTCACTAAATCCCCCTGCTAAAAAAGATTCTATCACCTGTCAATAGAGCCACAGGTGGGGGACCAATCCTTTGCTACATACAGCTTCGTGGGTCATTCCAGATCAAACTAGAGCAGTGTCTGAACAGAGATGGGCTAGGCATAAAATAACAGAGATTCAAAGACAGTACAAAAAAAGGTGTAAAATGTCTCATTAATTTTGTTGTTGGGCTATATGAGAAAATTTATTCTTTAGAAGATTTTATTAAAACCATTATGTACTGTTTACAGTACATTACATTTATTGTGGGGAATTAATACAAGTACACAACACATCTCAATTCTTTTATTCTTTTCCTCCATCTCCCTTTCCTAACAGCATCAGACTCATTTATTTATAAGTCCTTATAAATTTAATTAATATTCATATAGATTAATAGCAAGACTGATAGGCCAAAAAAATGAAGCATATACTAAATCAAGGTACATTTTTATTTATTTATTTATTTATTCATTCATTCATTTTACAGATCAGTCATATAATAGTTCACTCTGTGCCAAAATCAAGAAACTTATATTCATATAATTAGAATTCTCAAAGTAGAAAGGTGTAGGCAGTAAGTTTTTAAAGATTTAAAATTTCTGAATTTAGTTGAACTTATAACACCACATTTCCAAGAAAAATGAACCTGTTGCACAAGAAATTTGAATAAAATCATACCAAGATAAACAAAAATGAAATTGTCCAAAACTGTAAAGAAAAAAATCATAAAATCATATACATAAAAACAATTAACTATGGGGCCAGGGAGATGGCTTAGCAGAATAAGTGCTTCCCTGGCAAGCACAAGGGCCTGAGCTCAATTCCTGGTTCCGCTCCCCTCAAAAGAAATTAGCTATGGAAGAACAAAATTAAATAGCATCCTATTTCATATTAGAAAGAAAGAAAAAAAAATAGATCAAGTGTGTAAGAAACTAGACTAATTAATTTAAAGGACTGAAAGCAAAAAAAAAAAATCTTTCCTCTTTGAGTTTTATACTTAGCAAGCATACCTTTGAAAACTAAAAGTAAATTATTTTCCAGTTATACAAACTCAAAATATTCTAATAACCCCAGACGTAGCATATAGGAAATAACGAAGAGCATTAATTCAGAAGGCAAGGGAAGTTGCTGTATGCTCCTGGAAGAAGAATAAAGAGCTCTCAAAATGATAGTTATGCAGGACTATGTAAAATATATTAGATGAATCATTGAAAAGATCATTAAAAATTTCCATGAAACAGTATCAGTCTTATATTGGGCTGTACACATATTTTTTTCATGTATATAGGTGTGTGTGTATGTGTGTGTGTGTGTGTGTGTGTGTGTGTATAAAAGACAAGGAAGAAGTAATATAAAGTCAATAGAAAATAGAAATATGCTTTTTAAAGTTTCTAATACTAGGAGAAAATATCATCCCATGTCTTTTAAGTAGATTGTAAGTCAAAGAAACAGTACAAATCTTAAAACAAAAATTAAGATTAAGTGATATTCAGAAAATTAAATATTAATTAATTAAAATTAAATGTTTCAAAACAATTAAGTAAAAGTATTCATGACCATAAAGAATTACTAAGAATAAAACATAAGATAAATACTGGAATGGCAAATAAATGACCAGCACTTCTAACAGTTTGGGGATAGGATATTATACAAAGCTCTAGTATGTCTTGGACCTAGACAGTGTCCATGACACTTACTGGTGGCCAGGTGTCATTTATGGGACTGAGCTACTGCTATTTCTAAAGGAAGATTTTTTTCTTTTTAATTTTAGGGAAGGCTCTACAGGGTGTTCAGGGTCTCACAACTAGAATGGACTTGTAGTGATCTGCCTATTTACAGCCTCCCAAGAGCTGTGATTACAGGTGTTTGCCACCACGCCCAGTCTCAATTGTAGTTTCAGTGTGTCCTGGGGGCGGGGCCAGCATGGCAGGCCCGGGGATAGAACCCCTGGGCGCTTTAATCTGCAGATCTATTTGGCTGGCCCTCAAGGTACACTTTCAGAGACATTGTCTATGCTGGATTACAATAACTTTGTTTTCCCTTTCTCCTCTAGTCTCTTATTTTGCATTTATTTTATACTGAGCTTTTCATATACAGAAAGACCCTTCTCTTTCATGAGAGAAACCTTGCTTGTGGATCTGATTCACTTACAGTTATGATTTGTACATACATACATAAAATTAACTCAAGTTTATCCTTCTCTGTGGCACAGTAGTTCCCCATTATGTATAAATACTACATTGTCTATTCATTCATCTGTCGATGGACGTATAGTCTGTTTCAAGATTTAGCTACTATGAATTTTGCTGCTATAAGCATGGATAGATGTACATCATTACAGTATGACTGCTACTCTTTTGGGATGCTACCTAAAATGGAAATAGCTGGGTCAAGTGGACTTTCTAGTTTTTTGAGGAATCTCCATACTGATTTCCACAGTGGTTGTATCACTTTCCACTCCCGGAAACGACGAAGAAGGATTCTTTTTTCCCTTGTAGTCTCTCCAGCATTTGTTTTTGGCTGATTTCTTGAAGACAGACCTCCGTTCTGGAGTGATATAGAATTTCAGTGGTTAATTTGCATTTCTCAATATTTCAGCAATGTTGAACCTTTTTATGTGTTTATTGGCCATTTGTGCTCCTGCTTATGAGAAGCGTATATTCATTCTAATGCTGAGGTTTTTGGTTTGTTTGTTTGTTTTTGCCTTTTGAGTTAGCATTTTGCTATGCAGTTCATGCTGGCCTTGAATTCACTTTGGAGCCCAGGCCGGCCTCCGGCCTCCAACTAGCAGCAATCCTAACTGCAACCTCCTGAGTGCGGGGATTACAGGCATGCGCCACCGTGCCTGGCCCCAGGTTTAAGTAGGTCTTTAAACTTGGGGATACAATTGTTTTTGAGTTCAACATATATTCTAGATATATTTTAGTCCTTTGAGTAATAGCTGGCAAAAATTTTCCCCATTCTGTAGGTTTCTCTTCACTCTGTTGGTTTCTTTGTTATGCGGAAACTTTTGAATTTGATGTGATCCCATTATTGATTCTCGGAATTATTTCCTGTGTGACTGGGGTTCTGTTCAGAAAGCGTTTGCTGATACCTATGGGCTTCAAGTGTTTTACCTGTTTTGTCTTCCAGCAGAGTGTTTCTGTTCTAATACTTAGCTCTTTGGTCCATACTGATTTTAGTTTAGTGCACAGTAAAAGTTTGGGTCTGTGTTCAATCTTTGGCATCTGGATAGCCAGCTTCACCAGCCCTGTGTGTGATAGAGGCTATCTTTTCTTCAGTGAGAATGATTGGCCTGTTTGTCAAAGATAAAGTAGCTGAGTATGCCTGTAGTTGTTTCTGCACCTTGTAGTTGTTCATTTGATCCAGAAGTCTGTTTTTTGTCAATACCATTTTGTTTTAATCACTGTAGCTTTGTTGTATAACTTGGAGGCCAGGATTGTGATACCCATGCCTTGTCCTTGTTGCCTAGAATTGTTTTTGCTATTCTAGATCTCTCCTGGTTCCATATGAACTTTAGTATTGCTTTCTCCAGTTCTGTGAGGAATGCTATCCATATTTTTTTTTTTTGCATTGTTTTAAATCTTTATAACACTTTTGGAAGTGTTGCCATTTTGACTACATTGGTTCTGCCTATCTGGAAGAGGGACTGTCTTTATTTTCGGATATCTTCTTTGACGCCCTTTTTGTTTTAATTAATTTAGAGACAGGGTCTCATTATGTAGTTCAGGCTAGCTTTGAAGTCACTGCGTAGCACATGTCGGCCTTAAATGCATGGTGATCTTCCTGTCTCAGCTTCCTAAGTGCTAGGATAACTGATGTGTGCTGCTGTACTCTGTATCTTTATACATTTTTAAATCATTGCTGCTATAAATTCTATCAATTTAAAATTACATGCATGGCTCATGTTGTTGTCCCTGTGGGTCAGTGCTTGTCGAACATGAGTTTTAAGGTGCCACTTTTCTCAATCTTCTGTCCTTTCATAATCTGTCTTGCTTCCTAGATGCCCCACAAAGATTAAGCAATGACTGAGCAAATGGAATTGTATGCATCCCAACAAGCAGAATAGGCTTAGGGAGTAACCTCACACTGAGTATCAACAGATATCCAGTCTGTGTTACTGTCTTCAGAGTGTAAGTTTTAAGGGCATGGTTAGGGCTGCAACTCTATGATAGAGCACATACTTAGCATGCACAAGATCTTGTGTCCAATCCCCCGCACAGCCAAAAAAAGAAAAGAATAAGGGCAGCTATTATAAAGGCTATGAATTTCATGACGTTCCAGAATGTTTTTATCTCCTGGAAGATAAGACACCAGTACCTACAGACTGGTAAGTTTAGTACTAATGCCCAAGTGTTGTATACATCACACGGTGTGTGTGTTGGTAATAGTAGAAAAAGAGACTTTGCCACAGTTTTTGGAAGTTTCTAGGTGGTTTCTACACAGGTGAGGACATATATAAGAATACAGCTGGGCTGCTTTCTGCCAGCAGTGTTTTCTCCTCACAGTGTTTGTATTTCCTCTGACCACTCTTCTCTCATTCTTCTATTTGTTGTGCTGAGGGTCAGATTCACGGTCTTGTGTATGTTAGGCAAGCACTGTACCATTGAGCTAGGTCCCCAGCCCCTACTCCCTCCTTTTTACCTAACAAGGTTTCTCTTGTTATTTTACTCCCATTTCATCCCCATTTAGTAGAGGCTGCCTTACCAAAGATCCCATATCCACCTGTGTGTTTTTGTTTTGTGGTAAATAGATTTCTGCTCATCTAAATGGACTCTTTAGAGGGAGATAGCACAGCTTGGGTGAAGTGAGAAATAAATAATTCTATTTTTATTGAAAGAAAGTCAATTATGCTAGTAAGAGCTTTACATTCCATGCTACCTATGTCCACCTTTTTGTCCCTTCTCAACATGCAAAATGACATTCTTTCATACAGTTTATCTTCTGTCCTCTGCTCAGTTGTCTCAATGAGTGGAATTACATATAGATATAGGCAAGACAGTGATTTCACATTTTTATGATTAAGGTCTCTCAAGTGTTCCCTGTCTATCTCTAGTAAGGGCTGAGTCATCAGAAGGTGCCCAGGGACTTCCTTGGCTAGCCGGCAGCCCTGCCACCTCCCCAACTCTCCATGTTTTCCACAGATTGCACATGAACACAAGCCAAATTCAGCAGCTTATTTTCATTCACTTGGTCTTTACACTTCCATTAGTGCAATGACCTACTTAAGTTAAACGAAAATACAAATCCCCCCGGAACTGTGCTGACAGCTGTTTCCTGGGTAGAATGAGACTGGGCATGTGTCTGACAGAAGCTTGTAAGCTCTAAGAATCATTTTGGTTGGGAATGGAGGTGGGAAGTGAGGGACAGAAGGTTACCAAAAAATGTGTCAGACAAGTGTTCCTGCAAAAGCGATTGACAGTGACAGGGAGGGCTGAGTAGGAGACAAGTTCTCAGGGTGCTTCTAAATGGAGTTCAGATCTTCTGCCTAGTTCCCTTCCTCAGCTTCCTGCTTAGAAGCTCCATACCTAAAGCAATAGGTCTAATAGAGTACAGTAAGCTAAACACATATTAAAAAATCAGCATTACCGCTGCCATATTTTTAGTAAGTTGATGATACTCAGACATGTGACAGCATAGTTTGTAAAATAATTTAAGGGTGAAAGATGACATGTTGGAAAGTGCTCCAGACCAAATGTTAGAACACTGAAAGTTTTATCTTGGATTTGCTAGGAACTGACTTTACCTCAAGACTCCTCTGATCTTTAATTTTCTCTTCTATAAAATGGAAATTTCAACTATGTGAGAGTTAAGTTGCCTACCAGATTTAAAATTCCTTGAAGGGTATCAATTAATTGGTCTAACAACTAAGAAAGCTATTAATTGATATTATTTAATAAAATTGTGAGCAAGCACTCAGATTGACATGTTTCCTTTGATTCATTCCTTATTTATTTTTGTATTTTAAGGAAGGTTCTACAGGGTGCTCAGGGTCTCACTACTAGATCAGACTTGTAGTGATCCACCTGTTTATAGCTTCCTGAGAGCTGGGATTACAGGCACACACCACCACGCCCAGTCTCAATTGCTGTCTCAGCACGCCCCAGGGGCGGGGATGGCGTGGCAGGCCCAAGAATTGAACCCAGCCCCTGTGCCTGCTTGCAGGCACTTTAATCTGCTGAGCTATTTGGCCAGCACTTGATTCATTTCTTAGAAGGAAATATTTTATAGAAGAGCCAAAAGCTGGGACTGAGAAAAGTTCAAAGATCCAAGTAAACCCCAAGGAGAAAATGGGCCTCTGAACTGTGGACTGCTGATTGGCCGTGGACTGTAGCTTCTCTTTGTCGAGCTCTGGTCTGAGCTGCAGACATCACCATCTAGGTATCCAGCCCCGTTAAGCAGTCCTTCCCTTTTCTATTTTTATATGAGAGGACTAGCTACTTTCATTACTAACAATCCAGAAATTCCTGGCTGAGCTCTGCAGTGCACTTTTCTTATTGTCTTAATTCCATTGCAATGATGTAGAGTGGACACTGAATGGTATTTCATGCTAAATTCACAATAACTTTTTCTGCTTATTAGATGAGATTGGGCATGTTCGGGATGGTATGGCCATAGACTTTTTTTCTGTTTATTAAAAGAACCATCAAAACTAGTGGATAAAAGGACTCAAGTCAGTATATGCTTAAAGCTGTGGTGCCAGAGAACTTGAAAATTTAAACAGCCCAGAATCCATCTGACCTATCCTAAGATGAAATGAATTGCCACAGGTTGATGTCAATTATAGCAGAACAAAGTCAGTACCAGACAGTGCCACTAAAGTCTCAGGTCTATGGACTTTCTCCTCCTATATTGTGTTTGTCATGCAAGAGTCCGTGTACTAAAATTTAATTTTAAATATATGAAGGATATACTACAAAAATATAAAAGATATAAGGGTTTATAGTGAAGAGTTAGTCTCCTAACTGTTGTCTCAACTCACTTAGATCTCTTCCTTCTGATCAAGCTGGAATGTTTGTTTTCTGACAGTCTAACTGCCTAGGGAGGCTGGCTTTGAAACTCACTATGTGGCCTGGGCTAGCCTCAAACTCAGAACAATCCTCCTGCCTCAGCCCCCCAGCTGCTGGTATGTCACCATTCCTAGCCAGTCTGGAATCTATGAGCAACTCAGCATGGAGCCAGGGTCCTTACTTTGTAGACATCCTTTGTAAGAGGAGGACGTGGCCATTGTGTGAGCGCTACACTCATGCTGAGAGAAGGGTAGGCTGCTTACGCTTAGGGAGGAAAAGAAGCTTGTTCCCCCACCCTTTGCTCTCACTGCTTTTGCCATTTTCTGCCACCCTTCAGTGTTGCCTCCACCCCATGCCACCCTGCCCTGCAGCCAGCTGATTACAGACTGAGCCCTACACAAATTGTTAGCTAAATAATCCCTTCCTACCCTAATTTTGGGCATAAGGTATTTTGTCTCAGCAAGGAAAGAAAAGTAACTGAGATACCTGGCCAGGTATTCTACTAGTGGGATAAGGTGTGCTTTTCTTATTTGTACTTTTCTTTTGGAATTTTCTATTCAGTTTTGTTTTTTTCCCTCCTATCAACTTGAGAATCAGCTGATGGATTAGAAAATTTGGTTGGTTTTTAAAAAATGGGATATTGGGCCTGGAGAAGAGCTCAGTAGCAGAGTGCTTGCCTAGTAGGCACAAGGCTTTGAGCATTGGAGAAAGGATAAAAATGGAATTGTGTTAAATGTATGGATTAACATAAAGAGGAGTTAATAATTTATAGTAGCTGCTGTAGAGCTTTAGGCTATCATACTTTCTTCCCTGATGAAAAGAAATATGCTAGCAGATCTTGTCCTTTCTGCATTTTGATGTGGTTCTGAAAGGCTACAGTTTTCACTACCGGTACCACACCTTATCTCCTACCTCACACTAATCAAATTCCAGTCCTACTGGCCTTCTTGCTGTTTATTCAGCTCAAACAGCTCCTTCTTCTTTTGAAACCCCTTTCCCCAGAGAACTTCGTGGTTCCTTTGCTTGCTCTTTCCGTTCTTTGCTGAAAGTCCCTTTCTCACTGGGACCCTAACCACACAAACTAAAGCCACGCTTGCCTCCCGCTCTGAGCTCCCCTCTCTTCCCCACCCTGGTCAGCTTTTTTCCCACAGCCCTCACCCCCTTCTAACATCTGAGGTGATTCAACTCTGATGCTTATTACTTACTACCTGCCTCTTCCACTGAGATGTATGTCTCAAGAGGGCAGAGACTTCTATTATTTTCACTGTCTTACCCCAGGTACCTAGAACTCTGTGTGGCCTACAGTGTTCAGCAAATACCACATTTGTTTAATTTTATTAAGGAAACTAGCTAGTAAGATTTATTAAGAATATAGATTGCATTTTTAAGAATTAAATATCAAATATCTTTTCAACATCAATGGCAATGTTATTTTCTCTTTACTTTTCAAGACATGGTAAAAAATGTTATATTTTGTAATAGTAGCTAGTTTTGCTCTACTTAGTATATTGACATATTATAATTTTATAAACTGCCTTGCTTTTGAATTGGTACTAAATGTGAGATTGATGTGAAGTCTTATCAGGATATCTCATTTGGCTTTGTTAACACTATTATTCTTGCTCAAAAAATAATTCAAGAAATTCCCTCCGTGTTTTTTAATGCTCTGAAATAGTTCAGAAAGTACAAGAGTAGTTGCTTAGGAAAATTAATGATTGTAGTGTCTCAAATTTCCCTTTTTTTTTTTTTTAAACGAATTTATAGCCAGGCATAGTGGCACAGCATTTATAGCCCTAGAACTCAGGAGGCTGAGGCAGGAGGATCACTGCAAGTTTTAGACCAGCCTGAACTGCATAGTAAAGCCCTATATCAAAAAGAAAAAAACTTATTGGTACATTTCATATAGACATAGGGAAACCACTGATCATAAGAAATTTATACCGGTCCATGATAGATCTTGCTTTTTCCTTTCTTCCCATTCTCCTCTCCACTTCAACCCCTCTTCCCTTCTTTGCTTACAGAAGCTTTCATTCCATGTTTTTCTATTTTATTCTTGTTCTTTCTCCCTCCAATCTAGGTCATTCCCCTTTCCGTTTAAACATTTCCTTTTCATTTCCCAATATCTATTATATTTTTTTGTCCTTATTTATACTTTCAGTTTCTCAAACCTGGGAAATAATGCAGTATTACAACATGTGCGTTGAATTAATGTCACTTAAAGAATGTGGTCTCAAGGTGGACCCATTTAGCTAGAAGCACCGCGGGCTTATCCATTTTGGCACAGTAGTCTTTGTACTTTTCTCAGTATATGTCTTCTTCAGATATTCTTTAACTGATGAACATTTGGGCTGTTTCCAGAAACTGTGTCACTATAAACGTGGGTGTGCATATATCACTGTGGTGTGATGCTTTGAAATCTTTCAGGAAGATACTAGAAGGGGAAGAACTGGATTGAATTAAACCTCTAGTTTTAGTTTTTTGAGAAATTCCCACACTAACTTCCACAGTGGTTACACCAGTCTACACCGACAGAAGAAAAGGGTTCTTTTCTTCCCTACGGCCCCTCCAGTGTTTGTTATTGGTTGATTTCTTGAAGGCAGATGTTCTTTTTGAAGTCATATGGAATTCTCAGTACCATTTTAATTTGCATTTCTCAAATTTCAGCAGTGTTGAGCATCTTTCAAGTATTTATTTGTCATTTCTACTTCTTTTTTTAAAATTTTAATTCAATTTTATTTTTATATTTGAGTTTGCTCTGTTAAAAGCAACTGAACCAATTATGCTTACAGCTTTAACACAGCGATCTTCCGATCTTCCGTGCCAGAAAGTGCAGACTGCTAGTTGCGGAGGTGCCAGCCCTGCGGTGCGTAGTGGGCAGTGTTCAAGCAGCCAAGGAGAGAAAACAACTCACGGGTACCTCTGGAGCTCCGAGGGAGGCAAATGTCATTTACAGGCACAAAGGAATCCTATTTATCGAAACAAAAGGAGCAAACGCTATTGTTTGTGACACTATGGATGAAGCAGGAGCACAACTAACTAGGCAAAAAAGTCAAGTACCTCCTTATCTCACTCAGGTATGCAATCTAAAAAAAAATAATACTATTGAAGTTGACAGCAGTAATTAAACAGTGATAATCAGGCTGCAGAAGTAGACAGTAGTAATTCAGTAATGTCTACTGAAATAGATAATAGGAGCAGTGATTATCGGGGGAGTGGAAATTTGGGGGAAGGTATTAGAAACATGTTGATCAGGTAAGAAAAATTTCGATTAAATGAGGTGATGAGTTTAAGATACCAGCTTTATCTCACCACCACCATGAGTAATACTATATCATGTTCTTGAAAGATCTTGAAAATGGATATGGAACATACTCACTACAAAAGAGGCCACGAGCCTGAAATGCAACTTGGTTAAGTCATTTCTTTGTCTCAAAAGGTCTCTGAGCTTGGGTGACAATCTCCTCGGCTGCTGACCTGCACATGACAGATATTGCCACCTCTAAGAAGTTTTGAATAACTTTTAAGTGTCATGGACCAATATAGCCTAGGGGAAAAAAAAAACAACGGTAAACTTGATGTCTGAGAACCCACACTATAAATTTAATAAATAAATGAAGTTGACAAAATTATTTGTGCTTCTGAGATCAGTTCAGTATTCAAAAATAGGTAGATAGTTTTTATGTAAGTTTTTAGGAATATTGAAATAATGTATTTGAAACACAATAATTCTAAATGTTATGCTATTACATAAATATTTTA
>PVKA01046124.1:0-15120 GCA_004027165.1 Ctenomys sociabilis | reverse complement strand
CACAATAAAATGTATGAAATTACTTTCCTCATATTAACAGAATGTTTGAAGCAATAATGAATGCATACATGTTGAATTTAGATTTTCTCATAAAACACTATTTTTATTATAAACAATATGTATGTGATGTGAGTCAGATTATCTTTTTGTTACATATATGTCATGTACTTAGTGCTACAATAGATGGAAGTGAAAGTAAGTCAATGTGAAAATTTCCTACTCTAATTTCTGAGCAAATTACAATGAAATTCCATAGAATGTATGAATCATCTTGAAAGAAATATCCAGGAAATTAAAAATGTTTTCTGATTATTGGAACACCATTTGAATGAAAATGAAGATAGACTCTCAGACCTTTAATAAATTGTTGCTGCAAGTGACCAGAAAAGGAAGGAGCTCTTGAAAACAACAAAGAACTAAGAAATAAAAATTTAATAGCTACAATACAACACAAAGTTGAACAACATAGGACTAATAGTTATCAATGACAAAGAAGTTATCACAAATGGAATAAAGTAGTTTGCAAAAATAATAACAGAAGCCTTCCCAAACTTAGGGGAAGAATATCACACACAGTTGAATGAGCCATACAGAGCTCCAAATAGCATCAAACAAAAGAAATCCACACCCTTTCATATAATAATGATCCCAGATATAGATAACAAGAACAATACTAAAAGATTTTGGATCATATTGAAGGGAAAGCCCATCAGAACCATAGCACATTTCTCAACACAAATCTTCCAGTCAAGAAAAGTGTACAGTGAAGTATTTCAGGTCCCAGAAGAAAACAACCTCCAACCCATATTGATAAAGTCTGCATAACTCTCTTTCAAAATTAAAGTAGTAAAATACTTCCATGACAATGAACAACTACATAAATTCATGACCACCACACCAATCCTGCAAAGGACACTGAAAGACATTTTCGCTTGAGATAAAAATTACTACAATTTGAAGAACAGCAGAATGATACCAACCAAATATGGAAAGCAATTAAACACAGGAAAATCAGGAAACAAACAACCACAACTAGCATGACAAAGATAAAGACATCAAGTATAATCATCAATATAAATTATCTCAATTTACCAATGAAAATATATAGATTGGCAGGGTAGATTAAAACAAAATCAAACAAGCTGTATACAAGAAATATAGCTAACACAAGAACAAATTCATAGGCTTTAAATAAATGAGTGATAAAAATACCACATGTTCCCACAACTCAGAAAAATAGCAGGCATCGCTTCTTGGCCTTTTGACTAAGATCGAGTGTAGAAAAATAGCAGGCATAGTTATTCTATTCCCAGACAATGTGAACTTCAAACAAAGAATGTTTGGATGAGGTAAAGAAGTTCACATATAGCTGTTAGGGGAAAATTCAAGAGAAAGAGATAAAAATCATAAATATGTGTACAAGTATATAAGCCAAATTTTAAAGAATGTGAAAAATGTAATAACCATTAACACAATCTTAACAGGGAACCTTAACGACATTATTATCTCAAAGAGATAGGTCAACAAAAAAATTAGCAAGATAGCAGAACTGAACCAAATCTTTAAGCAAATGGAAGTAGTGGAAATTTAAAGAGTGTTCCACCCAACAACACCTGAACAACACATTGTTTTCAGCGGCACATGGAACCTTCTAAAAATAGACTGCAAATTAGTCCATAGATCATACTTAAGTAAATGTAAGAAAACTGAAACAATGGATGCATACTATCTGATGACACTGAGAGAAAAGTAGAAATTAAGGGGGAAAAAAGCTGGAGAAACCCATAAACATATGTAAAGGAAATAACACCCTCATCAGCAACCAATGGAAAACAGATGAAATTGAGCAAGTTATTAAATAATATCTACAATCCAACAAACATTCAAACACAACTTACTGAAATTTGTGTGATGCAATGAAAGCTGCTCTAAGATGGAAATTTGTAGCAGTGAAATGACACATCAGGAAAGCACAACTAGAATAAATTATTACCCTAATTCTGCACCTCAAACTTCAAGGAAAAGAAAAGCAAACCAAGAAAAAATGTCCAAAGTTGGGAGGAAATTGTAAAGATCAGAACAGAAATCAATACCATTGAAATGCAGAAATCAATGAATGAATCAATGAAGGAAATAAATTATTCCTTGAAACATTAAATAAAATTGATGAATACATAGTCAACTTCATCCAAAAAAAGACATCAGAAACATAAGCAATAGAAAATGAAAATAATGAAATTAGTACACATACTATTGAAATTGAGAATATCATTAATACCCACTTTCTTTTGATTTTTAGAATTCTTAAATTTTTGCTCTCTCATTTTTATTATCTTTTAAAAAGTTACTTTAAAGAGTATATTGTAATAATTGATATGACACTAGAAATGGTATACATTTAGAAGGCTAAAATGACAGTTATTTCAAGCATGGTTTTATTATTACACATCGCCATCCTCAATGTAGTTGCTTAGTTCAGAGATACAGAGAGTTAGTCATGGTGGGAATTCTACCTATTAATTGTTATTTTCAAAAACTTGATGGAAATTCTTAGGACAATTGCCTTATCCATCATTATTTCCTCACACAGTGTTTTTTTTATTTTGAAAGAACATAAAAAATTTAAAAATATTAAAAATGATACATAATTTCAAAACAAGATGATAGAGAATCAATAATTATTATATTGCATATTGTTATCTTCAAAGTAGTTGTTCAGATTACCTATTTAGGTATGCAAAATTGATTTAAAAAATTAAGCATTGACTGTTCTTTTCAATAAACTAATACAAATTAGTAGTACAATTGTCTTAGCTATATTCTTTCTTTCTTTCTTTCTTTCTTTCTTTCTTTCTTTCTTCCTTCCTTCCTTCCTTCCTTCCTGTCTATTTATCTTTCTTTCTTTCTTTTCTCCTTTCTTTCATCCAGATTGTTGTACCATTTTGAGCAAATTCTTTCCCTTTCACAATATTGTGCTATTGAATTTTATTTATTCTTTCAATTTCTTACACTAGGCAGACAATGCAATGTTTACACATGTGAGTCTGATTTATTTCACTTATGAGTATGTTCTCTAGTTGCCTCCATTTACCTATATAAGCCTTGGGGATATCTTTCTCTATAGCTAAGTACTGTTTCATTATATAAAAATACCACATTTTTATCCATTCCTTAGTTGGTAAGCATTTGGGTTATTTCCAAGATTTAGATATGCCTTATGTGTATGTTTTTGCTCCTATCTTATTTCCTAAGTTTTCTCCTATAACAGACAAACAAACAAAAGCTTAAGGATGAAACAACAAAGAGAGAAAGGAGAAATACCTACTTTCAAAATCTTTACTCTGAAAGGATGATACAGAAAAAATGGTCAGAGTTTTAAATAGATACAAATTATCAAAACAGCATCAGGAATATAAAAACTCTTAATAATTCAATATCAGTCAATGAAATTAAGAATGTAATGAAAAAAACTTACCAACAAGGAAAAAAAACAAGTCCTAATGGACTCACAGCTGAATTCTACACAAAACATAAAAAAATATTTAATCCCAATTCTCCTCAAAGTCTTCAATAAAATAAAGAAAGAAACAATATTCCCTAATTCACTTCTGAAGACAAGTATCACACTGATACTAAAACTGGAGAAAGACCCAACAAAAAAGACAACTATATGCCAAATTCCAACATGAACTTAGATGCAAAAATCATCAATAAGTTATTGGCAAATATAATGCGACAAAACATCAAGAATATTATACACCACGACCAAATGGGATTGATCCCAGTGATGCAATTATGGATAAACATACACAAATCCATAAATATTGTAAACCAAAGCAACTGATCCAAAACCAAAAATATCATGGTCATCTAAATAGACCCAGAAAAAGTTTTCAACAAAGCCTGACACTTATTTATCATACAAACCCTACATAAAATAGGAATTGATGGCCTCCACCTCAGTCTGATAAAAACCATATGAAAGTTCAACAGTCAACATCATTCCAAATGGAGAAAAATATGAGTTTTTATTCTAAAAAAGATACAGGGCAACAATGTCCACTGTCACTACTTGTACTCAATATATTTCTGAAAATACTAGGCAGAGCTATTACATAAGAAAGAGATTATAAATGAAGTAAGAATTGGCATGAAACTGTATGTCAAAGACCAAGAATACTCAACCAAGGGATTTTTAGAATTAATTAAAAAATCTCAGCAGTAGCACGGGATACACAGTCCACACCCAAAAAACAAGAGCATTCCTGTTAGTGACAAACAAAAACGTCACAGAGAGAAATTCAAACTAACATCCAAGAAAGAAATACATAGGAAATTGATCTAAAATAAAAGAAGTAAAAATTCTATAGAATAAAAATTACAATACTCAAAAAAGAGATAGAGGTGATTTCCTGAAAATGTAGATATTGATTGCCCATGGATAGGGATATCCACATTGCTAAAGTGGACATACTTATCGAATTGCTACATAGATTGTTAGGTTTTCTCAGCAGCAGCATCAAAATATGTGGCACACCAGAGAAGCAGAAATAAAATGGGGAAGCTTTTATTAACTCTGAAGACATGGAGAGGATCGAAGGCAGGGAGATGGGAAGATCCTCTGACCTGAGACAAAGAGCCTGAGATTCTGTGGACTTTTGCTAGGGGCAGAGTTTGAGTGGAAGGTTGTCACACAAAAGAGCTGATTGGAGTTTTCCTTATGTGTGCAGGCAAGGTAAAAGGAAGAGATATCCAGTGCTGGAGTGGGGAAGAAGTAGGAACTTGCCATATGGAAGATAAGCTGTTGTTTTGGGGATCCAGCCATGTTGAATCAGGGCCATGATAATTTCCCAATTTGTACCTAACCTTCCTATCTTTTTAGCTGTTATGCAGGGGTGATGAATCTCTGAGACTTCTCCCTGAGGAATGGAGCCATTGTTTGAGGGTAAGGAGGTTGGCAGTATGGTGGTGCACGCTTACATACAAGTTGTGTCTGGTGTATCAGCCAGGACAAGAAGTTCATCATTAGTGAAGGCTCTCATCTGAGATTGAAGAAGTCTTGTGTGGCACCTGAAATTCTCCTGAGGGTCCACAGATCAGAGTTCAGTGGTGAATGAAAGGACTAGAAAAAGGTAAGGGATCAGAAACCAGAAGTACTGCTTAGGTAGATGAAAGAGCCGAGCCGAGAGTTCAGTCCCCTGGTCTGCATGCCGGCCACAGCCCAGGACACACTGAGACTTCCTGGGTGTGGTGGCACAAGCCTGTAATCCCAGCACTTGGGAGGTTGTAAACGGAAGTATCACCATTAATCTGATCTACGCAATAAGACCCTGTACGTCCTGTCCTAAAATTAAAAGAAAGAAAAACCAGAAGAAAAGATAATACATGAATTGCCCTGTGGGCTTTGAACCCTTAGTTATACAAAGACATGTAGACAATAGGTGGGGGGTGCGTCCACACAGGATCTAAGACTGTACTTAGAGGATTTAAGATATTTCCCTAAGAAATATATACGGCAACTATAGAATGGTATCTATTAGATGTGGGAAGCAGGTGTCCTCTGTTATTGCAGCAGGTACCAGAGGAATGATAGAATGAGAATACAGCCAGCCATTAGAGGAAAGATATAAGATGCAAGGAAGCTGTGAAGCAGAAAGGATATCCCATGCATGAGTTTGAATTAATTTACGATTGTAGGTGCCCCTAGGCGGTGCTCTGCATTTAGTTAGACCTAAGGGAAGAAGAAGAAGCCAAAGCAGGTGCAGCTGCATGACAAGTTTGGAGGGATGTACCTTTAAAAGCATATTTACCTTGATTCTCCATTAGTGTTTAGTGACTATTGGATGTTGGGAAACACATGGGAAATTTGAGGGATCCCTACGACAAACTAGTGCAGGGGTAACATAACAGGCATGAGTAGGACTAGAAGTAGCTCAGAGAATCTAATTGACAAGAGAAGTAGAAATAGAGGGGTGGAGCTGGGTGCATTTTGAGGTTTGGGAAAGAGATAAGTGCAAATTTTGGAGGAGATGTCTTCCCATGAGAGACCTGTGATCTCAACCTGTGGAAAAGGAAATTGAGTGAAAAATAGAACCTAGAATTAGCAGGGAATGGGACCTATCAGAAGGGGTCCTGTAGGCTGGATATCACCACTCACCTAACAGACTGTAGATATAATCCAGCAACCTGAAAACTCAAAAAGAACATTTGTGGTTCCTCTGCCAAAAAGAAGAGTGTAACCTGCCTGAGGCAGATATTCAGCAAGACAGAGGACTCTGACAAAGATACCTTAGTTGGAGGCCATGAGCCCTATTCTATCGTTTCTTTTCAATGAGACCAAGCAAGTCAACTATTCATGGATCTGATTACAGTGAGATTTCCTGGCACAATAGAGAAATGGATGACTTACAGACTCCAGCACAGAGGTCAGTCACATTTTCAGCTTGTAGGTAAGACCAGGTTCAAGTGGTGGCTGCATGTTGGAGCAGCCTTATATCTAGTGTCCTTCTTTGATGCACTTTAAAACTGTTTAAGAGGGCTTCAGGTGACAATATTGTTTAGACTCAGCATTATGTTGAGAAGGTTCTGCTTTGATGGGAGCCCTGGGTGCTGCAGCCAAAACCTAACACTGTGTATAGGTAATATTTGTCTCTGTTATTGAAAACTTGAAAGTCTCCCTGAGGGAATTTAAGGAGAGAGACCTTAAACTCTTTATTAAGCTTGTCACAAATATCAGGAGTGAATAAAGTTATAAAACAGGAATTAATAACAACTATTTCTAGACCCAGCCCAGTCCCAGGGTGTGTGTGGGAGAGGTTCTGCTCCAGTATGAGCCCCTGACCCCTTCAGAACCAGCTCAGGCCAGGCATGTGAATCAGATATTCCACCTTGTTCTCCAGACTTCTACACACCCAGCCAAGGAAAGGCATTCAGGCCTGATGTGAAACACTCATGCTGAAGTCTCTGCAGAGAGGCTAGGGAACAGAACCACCCAGAAAATCCAGGAATAGAAGATCTTGACAGAGAGGCACAGCAGGTTCCCTTCCATGGGCTGCAGCAGGAAGCTGAGCACAGCAGCCAGACCCAAGCCAGGCACAACTAGAAGAATTCAAACTTCATATATCTATACCCAGTAAGCTGAGATGCTTTGCTAGACCCATATCTATAAGAGTATCCACCCTCTTTCTCTTTTGACTGAGAGAGGGGGCAAAAGGTAACCAGCTGAACTAGTCAGCCTGGAAAACACAAGGAACATCAAGGGTGTTCAGACAGAATTTAGCAGAAATAACTTAAATAGAAATTCATAATTTAATGTCTACTGAACAATACCCACATAATGATTGCTTTTAATGCCTATGGTGCAAAGCCATTGGTTACAAAAGTTTTTCAACTATTAAATGTCATTACTCATTATAAGTGTTCCTTCTTGTAGTTCTGTAAACACAAAACTATAACTTCCTTAATCATATTATCTCTCTTGGGTAAGAATTTCAAGAGGTGCTAAGGTTATAACTGCACCAAAGCACTACAACAAAGGACAGTGCTATACAAAATGACAAAGAGAAGAAGCAAAATGCAATCTCAGGCAAGAGAACAAATGCAGAAGACACTAGCATGGAAGAAGTTGGGAATCACACAGCTTAAATGTCTGAATTAATAGTGTCTGTAGTAAAGCAACTGCAGAAAGGTATAGAGGAACTCAGATCATAAATAACCTCTGAAATAGAAAAGAAATCTCTGAGTTAATAGAGTCTGAAGTAAAGGATCAAATGCAGAAATATATAGAAATCAGATCAGAAATAATCTCTGAAGTAAAAAAGAAAGGATAACTATAATGAAGGAATTAATAATTGCTTCTCAAGAAGACAGTGATAAAAGAGATTAGGAAAACAGTGTAATCCTTGAATGAGCAATATAGGAAAGAAATAGGCAGCATAAAACAGAGACATAGAGGACCTCAATATCTCAATCGCTTGCAAAATAATTTGAGTGAAAGTGAAGATAGAGATTCAGATCTTGAAGATGCTGTCCAGCTAGTGAAAAGATAAGAAAATATCTCTTAAAAACAACTGGCCAATGATCCAAAGAATCTTCAACAGGTTGTTGAAACTAGCAGTGAATTGGCAGAATTCTCACTGTGAATAAGAAATATGCTGATACCTGTGAACTAGCAACTGACTGAAGCTAACAATACCTAATAATAGGATCATACTTGGAATGTCTGCCATTCTGAACTTCTAAATAAGTACTCCTTGTTATCTCATACCAATTACTGTTATACTCTCTCTTGTTTGTTTTAAGAGAAGGGTAATAAATGAAAATCAGACCAAAAGAATGTCGCAGGATTGCCCTATTACAATGCTGTACATGATTAGATTTCTAAATTTCTGTGTAAAAATTTGCAATTCTTTATTGCTACCTTTTAAATTTTTTTCTTTCATTTTTACAATTTTTTTTAACATTCTGTACCGATTTAAAGTTTAACACATCAATTTTTGATGGAAAATATGTGTTCCATGTTATTTCAAAGGTGTTTGGTATTCAGACAGTTAGTGAGATTTAGCTCAACTGCCTATGATGTAGGATAATAATCTCATTAAGCTTTTCTTCTGGAGGGTTAACAACTCAAATTTGCGGACGAATAAATATGGGAAAAGATGGCTTCAAGGACAGCCAACATTTTGGCCATAGGCTTTCAAGGTCAGTGAGAACTCAGGGCATAGTGAACCTGTACTGTAACATCCTGTAACTCAGAGGTGTCCCAAATTCTCTAATCAAGAAGAATATGGGGCCTCAGAGGAAAGTGATCGGCGGTGTAGAATGTGGATTAGGAGAGTGACATGGACAGAAAACATTTTCTCAGGCTTTCACAGGGAGCAAATCTCTCAAGTAATGGCCATGACTCATTCACGTGGCTCACACTGACAAAGGATCTGCAAACTGCTATACAGGATTTCAGGGTAAATCATGAGGGGTTTGACTGATCTTGTCAAATACAAAAGTTACATTTCTTGTTATATAGGTCTTTTTCTTGGTCTTAACCATACAGCATAATAGTATAAAAATGAGATATAAATAGTAAAGCCATATTAATATGCTGAGCTTTTAAACCCTCCACTGAACAACTTCTGACATTGGCAGCCCTGCAGATAATCCACCCTTACTATAGAGTACTGGATTATACTGGACTATTTTGCAGAATTCACACACCTACCATTTTTAAATGGCAATGGAATATGCATTTCTGACAAAACTAAACAAAAAAAGAATATAAAGGAAGGACATTTTATATTGTATATATGAAAGAGTTAGAATAGATATACAGCTACTTTCTCTTAATTCACTGAAAAAATAATTTGTATTAACAGTGTTTGGGCAGGTATCTTCTCTGCATCTTGTACCTTGAATAAACACTATGAAGACAACAAAATACAATGCATTGATTATTGAAACTGTCCTATTAAATGTTTTTGAAACTGTCTAATTGCTTTTTCTTTCTCAATGAAATTAATAAAGAAAACAACTACGATGCAGGAAAAAATAATAAGAGTCATGGCCATTGCTGATTTTCTGTCTGAGAAAGCCTGAGAGAATTTTTCTGTCCATGTGACTCTTGTTAATAATAGTCTACATCATCGATCACTTTCCTCTGTGGCCCTACAAACTCTTTGATCAGAAAATTTAGGATACCACTGAATTACAGGATGTTACAGTACAAGTTCTTCTGTGTCCTGACTCCTCACTGATGTGGAAAGGCTAGTTCCAAAACAAAGAAAGGGCCATTGCAGCCCTTCTTTTAATCTAAGTTTTGGTCTGCAAACTTATATCTTTAACCCTCCAGAAGAGAAGTTTAATGAGATTATTACCCTATAACATAGGCAGTTGAGCTTAAACTCACTACCTGTCTGAATATCAAACGTCTTAGATATAACACATAACAGGTATTTTTTATCAAATCTTGATACCTTAAACCTTAAATTCCTACAGAGTGTGAAGAAATAAAGGAAAAATAAAATTTAAAAAATAGAAAACTATTTTTTAAAAAATAGGTATATACAATTACATATTTTTACACAGAAAAATGATTATTTCTACATATGGCAGAAATCTAACCATATACAGCATTCTAGCAGGACAGTCCAATGACATATTTTTTCTTGTCTCTATTTTCCCTTACTATCCCCTGTTTTTAAACAAACACTTACTTGAATAGACAGTATGGCAGTAACTGGTATGACATGACAAGTAGTATGTATTTAGAAGATGAGAATGACAGGCATTCCAAGCATGACTCTAGTAATAAACATTGTTATCTTCAGTGCAGTTGTTTAGGTCACAGATATCAGCATATTTAGTTAGTCAGGGTAAACTGTTAGTTTCTAAAACCTGCTGAACATTCTCAGAATCATTGTCTTAACCATTTTGTGCATATAAGTGTATGACCTTGCCCATGTAATGTTTCTTAGCTTGTCTCCTTGCCCTCTCTTCATTGTTTAAAACTTAATCAGTCATTATGTTATACCTTTGTATTTATAATGCTTATTTTGAGACCCTACACTAGGGAGAATATATGAAATTTACATATATGGGTCTGGCTTATTTCACTTATGAGTGTATCTTTAAGTGACATCTACTTATATATGAAGTCTTCGAGTGTATCATTCTCTACACTTCAGTAATACTCCGTTGTATAAAAATCCACTTCTTTTTCATCCATTCCTCAAGTGATTGGCATCTTGATTATTTCCATGATGTGGCTGTCACAAACTGCTAAGCATAGATTCACCTATATCAGTACAATGTGAAGTTTTCAGTTCCTCTGTTAAATTTCCAATAGTGGGATAGCTTGTTTCAATAGGATTTCCAGTCCTAGTTTTCTAAGGAGACTTCCACATTGATTTCCATAATGGTTGCACCAGTCTGCATTCCCATCAGCAGTGGAGAAGGGTTCTTTTTCCCCCACAGCCTCTCCAAAATTTGTTGTTGTTTGATTTCTTTATGATAGCCGTTCTTTCTGGGGTGAGATGGTATCTCAGGTTTCTTTTAACTTGCATTTCACAGATGCTCAGCGATGTGGAGTGTTTTTTATTGTATTTACTCGCTAGTTCATCTTTATCCTCTGAGAAGTTTGTTCATCTTGCATGCATTTCTGGATTGGGACTTTCAGGTTTGGGGTCCTATTGATTTTGTAGTTCTTCATAAATTCAGGAAGGCAGACCTTTGTCTGAGTACTTATTCATTAAGATTCTTTTGAAATTTGTGGGTTCTCTTCACTTTCTTGATAATTTCTTTTGACATGCAAATAATTCTCATTAAGATAAGGTCCTGATTGTTAATTCTTTCAAGTATTATCCATGTAATTTGTTTTTTGTTCATGAAATGTTTGCCTACCCTTATGTCTTCAAGAGTTCCTCCTACTTTCTCTTCCAAAAGACTGAGTGTTTCTGTTTTAATGTCTAGATCTTTAATCCATTTTGATCTTAGCTTAGTGCATGGTGATAGACCTGGGTCACGTTTTAGTTTTTGGTATGAAGAGAACCAGTTTCTCCAGCACCATTCGTTAAAAAAGGTTATCTTTCATCCAGGAAGCATGTTTGGTCCCTTTGTCGAAGATTAGGTGGCTGAGTGTGTTTCTTGACACTTCTGCATCTTCTTATCTCTTCTGTCAGTTCTTAGCTCTATTTTGTTGCTAATACCATGCTGATGTTATCAAAGTATTCTTGTAGTGTAATATCAACTTAGGACTGATAATGCCTCCTGCCTCATATTTGTTGCCCAGGATTGTCTTTGCGAGTCTTGGTCTTTTTTGGTATCAAACAATCTTTAGGAAGGATTTATCTAGATCTGTGAGGTATATTGGTATCGCCCAGAGCCAAGTTTGATAGACTCAATTCTATACAAAAATTTTGGCAGTATGGTCATCTTCACAATGTTCACTCTTCCTACATAGGAGCAGGGAATATCCTCCCATTTTCTGAAATTCTCTACGATGTCCTTTTCCATAGTACTGTGTCTTTCATTGAAAAGTTCTTTGACTTTTTTAGTTAGATTAATTCAAAGATATTTCATTTTCCACAGTGCTATTGTATAAGGTATTGTTTCTCTAATTTCCCTCTAGGTGTGTTTGTTATCTGTGTATAGGAATGCTATTGAATTTTGAGCACTGGCTTTGTATCCAGCTGTGCTACTGAGTTTGTTTGTTAATTCCAGTAGCTTCTTGGAGGAGTTTTTTGGATCTTCCAAATAAAGTATCATGTCTTCTGGAAAGAATGATAGTTTAACTTCTTCTTTAACTATTTTTATTCCTTTTCTCTCTCTTGTCTGATGGCTCTAGCTATTGATTCCAGAACTACATTAAATAGTATTGGTGACAGAGGATATACTTGTCTTGTACCAGACCTGAGAGTAAAAGATTTCAGTTTTTGCCCATTTAGAATTATGTTAGCTGTTTGGTTGTCAGATAGCTTTAATCAGATTGAAATAGAAGCCATATATTCCAATTTTCTGTAGGACCTTGAATATGAATGAGTGTTGAACTTTATCAAAAGCCTTTTCTGCATCCATTGAAATGATCATGTGTTTTTTGTATTTGCTCTGTTGATATATAGTGTATTACAAATTTGACCCAGAACCAGGCTCTGGTCTGTGAGTGAGACTGCCCTGGGCCCACTGGATTCTAATTCAACAAAGAACCATGGCCCAGTTTGTGAGTATGATTGCCAGGGGCCTGCAGGGTCCTCGTTCAACCCTGGCCTGGCATGTAAGTGAGACCTCCTAGGGTCCACTGGATACTAATTTGACACAGATGCAAGGCCAGGCAAGTGAACGCAATGGAAAAAGGCCTTCTGGATCTTCATTTGACCCAGAGCCCAAGCCTGGCCTGTGAGTGAGACTGACAGGGGCAGTCAGATCCTCATTCAAATGACAGCCCAGGCCTAGCATGGAAACCTGCAGCAGAACTCCCTGCAAAGAGGCTAGAGGCAAGACACACCCAGCTGATTCAGGAGCAGAACATCTTACCAGAGCAAGCAGAAGAACTTGATATATCTGGACCTGACTCTAAGGTAATAACTCTATGTAAGCTCTACACCAAAAGTCAGACGACAATGATATACAGAATGACAAAGAAAAGGAGCAAAATGTATTCTCTGCACCCAAACCCACTCAGAACAAATGCAGAAGACACTAGGATAGAAGAAATCAGAAATCAAACCCCTTCATCTCTAAAATAATAGGGTCAGAAGTAAAGAAACAACTGCAAAAAGGAATAAAGAAATTAGATCAGAAATGATTTCTGAAGTAAAAAAGGAAATGATAACTATAATGAAAGAAGTACTAAGTACTCCTAAAGACACTGATAAAAAAACATACAGCAGAATATAAAAAGGATGGAATCCTTGAAAAAGTAATATAGGAAAGAAATAGAATGCATGACACAAATTTAAAGTGATATACATGAAATTAAAACCTCAATCAAAAGCTCAAAAAGCCATTTGAAAGAAAGTGAAAATAGACTTTCTGACTTCCAAGACATCATTGCAGCTAGTGAAAAAGTAAAGATCTCTTAAAAACAACTAGGATGCAGGAAGTAATTCAACACCTGCAAAATGATACGAAGATGAACGACGTGAGACGAATAGGCATCAATGAGAAAGAAAGAATCAATAGAAATTATACAAAAACAATATGGATGGAAATAATAGTGGAAAAATCCACAAATATGGGGAAATAATTTAACATTCAATAACTGAAGCATATAGGACTCCAAATAACATCAATCCAATTAAAACCACACCCAAACATATGATAATCAAGATCCCAGAAATTCAGCACAGAAACAGTATACTAAAAGACACTAGAGAAAAGAAACATCACATTTAAAGGACAATTCATCAGAATAATGGCAGAATTCTCTTTACAAACCATCAAGGCAAGAAGAGCATGGAGCAAAATAATACAATTCTTGCAAGAAAATAAATTCCAACCCAAATTGATATACCCTGCAAAACTCACTTTCAAGTACAATGGAGAAGTGAAATACTTCCATGACAAAGAACTAAATAATTTCATGATGACAAAATCAAGCCTACACAGACTACTAAAGTTGTCCTAGAGAGGGAGCAAAATGACCACAACTCAATGAATGTGAATGGACAGAACTCACCAAGTAGGGAAAACAATTAAACACAGGAGAATAAGAGGTATAAAAAAGCTGTCTTTCAGTTATTCTTTTGCATACAGCAGCAAAATATTTCCGTAAGCATACTGTACAAATGGACTTCTTCTGTAACCTGTAGGTCATGATTCTATCCAGGTCTGTAGGGCAGAAATCAAGGAAATAGCAGTAGCTCAGTCCCACAAGTGAAACTTTTCCAACAGTAAGCATCATGGACACTGTCCATGTCCATGACATACTAGAACTTTGTGCGATATTCTATCCCCAAACTGTTGGAAGTGTTGGTCATTTATTTGCCATTCCAGTATTTATCTTCTTTTATCCTTAATAATTCTTTAGTATCATGAAAACTTTTTCTTCCATTGTTTTGAAATATTTAACTTTTAATTAATATTTAATTTTCTGAATATTGCTTAATCTTAATTTTTGTTTTAAGATTTGTACTGTGTCTTTGAATTACATTCTACTTAAAAGACATGGTATGACATTTTCTAGTATTAGTATATCAATCTGAGTTGGAATTTTTTTTCTTGCAAGAATTGTATTATTTTGCTCCATGCTCTTCTTGCCTTGACAGTTTGTAAATAATAAAGTAATATAAAGTCAATGGAAATATTGACTTTATATTACTTCTTCCTGGTCTTCAACACACACACACACACACACACACACACACACACACACACACACACATGAAAAAATATGTGTATAACCCGACATAAGATTGATACTGTTTTGTAGAAATATTTAATGACCACTTAAATGGGTTCATCTATTATATTTTACATAGTCCTGCATAACTATCATTTTGAGAGCTCTTTATTATTTATCCAGGACCATGCAGCAACAACTCGTCTTCTGAATTATGCTCTGTTATTTCCTATATGCTACACCTGGAGGTATTAGTATATTTCGAGTTTGTATGTCTTCAAAATAGTTTACAT
>PVKA01046123.1:0-15076 GCA_004027165.1 Ctenomys sociabilis | reverse complement strand
CATTTAGGGTTGGACTAATAGTGATCCTCCTGTTTCTGCCTCCCAAGCACTGGGATTCCAGGCAAATGCCATCACACCCAGTCTCAGGGTGCCCTGGGGGCGGGGCCAGCATGGCATGTGGAGCAGAGGACTGAACTCCAGTTCCTATGCTCTGCCTAAGCAAGTACTTTAATCCACTGAGCTAACTGGCCAGCCCAGAAAGATAAATATTATATGATCCCATTTATATGAGGTACCAAGGATAGTCAAAGTCTCTGAAATGGAAAACTAGAGTAATGATTGGCAGGAGTTGGAGAGGGTGAGCAGGGAGCTACTCAGTTGGTACAGTTTTAGTTTGAAACAATGAAAATCATTCTGGCAATGGGTGATTGGTGCATAAGAATGTGAGTGTATTCAATGCCGTTGAGCTGTATGCTTAAGAACTGTTAAAAATGGCAAAATTTGCACCATCTATATTTATTTTATTGCACTAATGAAAACCAGATAAAGCTCCATTTTCACTGGAAAAAGAATGAGACTTACCAGATAAAGCTCCATTTTCACTGGAAAAAGAATGAGACTTTTTCCTTCTTTCTTCAGCTTTGTGTTGACACATCTTATCTAGGGCTCTTTCTTGGTGCAAACCACACATTTGAAGCTTTTGCTTTGTGATTATTGTTTGTTCCACATGTCACAATGGTCATTATTGGAAAGAATGAAAGCACTGTTAAGCATAACAAGACATGGAAGACAACAGAAGCCTCCCCACATTCCTACCCTTGCAGCCAAGCACAGCTACTGGCCCAGGGAATCACATCCCACCATTTTCCCAGGCACGCATCCACACATTCACATAAACTTACACCAACTTGCACTTAAACATAACATCAGGTCACAGCATATATAATGAGATGCAGCCTGCTTTTTCCTGCTAAATAATAAATCCATGTGGTTTTCTGCATCACAAGTATAAATCCACATCATATTTATTTTATTTTATTTTTTTGCAGAACCGGGGATTGATCTCAGGCCCTTGCGCTTGCCAGGGAAGCACTTATTCCACTGAGCCATCTCCCTGGCCCCTCCAGGACATCATAATTTTTAAAGGCTATCCAGTATCCCATTGCACCTATGGATGGAGCACCTTTACTTAACCAATTCTCCACTGATAAATTTATATTATATATGTATAATTTTTAATTTTTTCTGTATTTAGGGAAGGGTCTAGAGTGTGTTCAGGGTCTTACTACGTAGATCGGACTCATAGTGATTCTCCTGTTTACAGCCTGCCAAGTGCTGGGATTACAGGCGTGTGCCACCACGCCCGGTCTCAGTCGAAGTCTTAGTGGGCCCGGGGTCGAACCCCCCGGCCACTGCCCTCTGCCTAAGCAGGCGCTTTAGTCTGCTGAGCTATCTGGTCGGCCTTTCCACTGATAAAATTTAAGTTGCTCCAATTTTTTTTCTTATTACAAGTGAGCTGTAGCAAATATAATGATAATGAAACAATTTTATTATTTCTTAGGTACCAGGTGCTATCCTGACTTCCTTACAAAGCATTAGTTAGCCATTAGGAGAACGGGCCATTATTACGATCACTGTTTCATAGGTGGGGAAATTGCCCACGGGTGAGGTTCAGCCGCTCCCCCGTGTTGTTCAGGCAGTAAGCGACAGCGCTGGGTGTCAGTGGTGCTTTTTCCAGTTCTAAGGCTTTCAGGGCTTCTGTGGGAGTTTACTGAGGTGGTACATTAAAATCGTTCTGTGTCATGAGTATCCCAGCTACTCCAATGGACTCCCTTTACTGCAACCACAGAATGCGATGAATTTGCAAGTAAGACGATAGAAGTTCTCTCCTCTCTCTCTCTCTCTCTTTTTTTCCGATCTTTTTGAGAGAGGTTCTCACTATGCAGCTCAGGCTGGCCTTGAGCTCACTTTGTATCTTGGTCTCAACTCGAACTTGCAACAAATCTCCTGCTTCAGCCTCCTGAGGGCTGGGATTACAGGCTGCACCACCACACCTGACTTCATCTAGCTCTTCTGCAGCCTAAATGGAACAGAAAAAAAATCCTGGACCACTTCCCCTGAGAAAGTTTATGGAAGCCAAACATAGTGGAGAACTCTGGGAAATTGAGGCAGGAGGGTCACCAATTCTAGCCCTGCCTGGGCAGCTTACTGACACCCTGTCTCTGCAAAATTAATTAACTAAAAACAAATTCATGGGCTGGATGTATAGCTCAGTAACACAGCACCTGCCTGGCAAGCACCATGTCCTGAGTTTGATTCCTGGTACAAAACAAAAACAAATCCACTAAAAAAACCAAGCTTTCTCTGGGCCCAGCCAGAAGGCCCTTGATGTGACTCCTTCTTCCCCGTGGAGCCGTGGAGTCGCAGACCCAGGCCTCGGCCAGCCTCACACTCTCAGCCTTGGGAAAAGCACAAAGGCTCTCCAGGCTTCTCTGAGACCTACAGTGCAGCCTCACTGTTCTTTCTAGGTCCACCTCCCAACCTCCAGGACGCCGCTGGAGCGCTGGCTCTTACACCCGGCAGCCCTTGACAAGGGCCTCCCTTTAACACAGACCAAAGACAGACTGCTTTCCCTAGAAAAGCCCCTGAGAAGGAGACTGAAAGCACAGCTACCGCAGAAGAGCAGGAAGCCACAGGAGGGAGCAGGGAATGGTACAGGGCCGGGAACGGGTATTCTCACAGTAGGGACAGCTGTGGGCAACTGCAGCTGAAAGCCACGGCATAGGGGGATTCATTCTGGGCTCCCTCACCAGAAGGGTGAGAGGGTGGTGGGACTCAGCTGTCTGTCCCAAAGGCCAATCTTGTGGCAGAGAGGTCTCTCATAGCTTTGAAAGACAAGGAGCTTTGAAATTGACAGGTGCAGGAGGAAGTGCTGCATTGGAGGGCTGTGCATGGGGAGTCAACAGTGTCATGACACCCCGAGGCCAGTGCACCTGGCCTGATTTCACAAGGGAACTGAATCTTCCCACGCCAGTCCCAGAGCTTGCAGGAAGTGGCGTTTTAGCTAAACACGCATATAGAAATTTACATATATTCAAATCTTCTATCACCTTATTTACATGTTTACCTGCTTCTATTTTGAGAGAGATCTGTTTTTTTTTTTTTTTTTTTTCTGAGATCTGGGTTTTGATCTTGTTCTTGTTCTTCTTATTTTTATTTTATTTTATGTTTTGATACAGGATCTTACTACACAGTTCAGACTTGTAGTGATCCTTCTGTCTCATCCTCCCCAGTACTGCGACTACAGGCGTGCATCACCATGCCTGGTTCTGGGGCCAGCATGGAACTGGGGATTGAACTTGGTACCTTGCGCTTTCCAGGCAGGCACTTGTGCTGCCAAGTTGTCTCCCCAACCCCTTCTTCTTTTTTTTTTTTCTTCTTGTTTTCTTCCTTTCTTTTTTATTCCCTTTTTTTTTTTTTTCTTTTGATTATTTTTTTTTGAGACAGGATCTGGCTACATAGCTCAGGCTGGCCTTGAATTTACTATGTAGCCCCAGTTGATCCTCCTGCTTCAGCCTCCCTAGTGCTGATGTCTGTTGCTATGCCTGGCTTTGGTCTTGTTCTTATTTCCTGTAGTTTCAAAGGCATCTTTTCTGTTTGTTCATCTTCTTCTCTTCTTCCTTTTTCTCCCCCCATACTAGATATTGAATCCATGAAACCCAGAACTTGTATCCCAGACCATTTATTTTATTTATTTATTTGTTTGTTTATTTATTTATTTATTGTGGAACTGGGGATTAAACTCAGGCCCTTACGCTTGCCAGGGAAGCATTTATTCCACTAAGCCATCTCCCTGGCCCTTATTTTATTTTTTGAGACAGGATCTCACTATGGAACTCAGGCTGGACCTGAATTCATTATATGGCTCAGGTTGACCTTGAACTTATGGCAATCCTCCCATGCTGGCCTCCCCAGTGCTGGGATTCCTAATGTCTGTATCTGGCACAGACCATTCAAATTTTTATTTCGAAACAAGCTCTCACTACATCGCCTCCTGGCCTTGTACTTGGGATCCTCCTGCCTCAGCCTCCCGAGTAGCTGAGATTACAGACTTGTGCCACCATGCCCAGCTCTGTGTCCATGCTTACCATAGTTACTCTAGTAATTTTGCTACTGTGCTTATAACATCTTAAAATCAGTATCTTCCCCCCTGCACTATGCAACAAGCTTAGACACTTTAACTTCACTAACCATACTCTAGCTTATATACTATTGTTTCAGGAGTTTTCTTGATTTGTGTGTGAGACAGAGTCTTGCTACTAGTTCAGGCTGGCCTCAGACTCATGGTGTTCCTCCTGTCTCAGCATTCAGAGTGCTGGGATTTGCAGGTATGCACCACCATGCCCATCTTACACGCTATTGTTGTTTGTTTTTTTTTGTTTTGCTGTACCGGGGATCAAATTTGGGATCCTGTGCTTGCCAGGCAGACACTTATGCCACTGAGCTACCTCCCTGGCCCTTACATGCTATTATGTAGTATATTTTCACTTTACCTTATTTTTTAACTTCTAGAAGATATTATTATAATTTTCTATAATATAATTTTTAGGATAATTTGATAACATGCCTGCAATCAAAGCGTTTGAAGCTCCAGACCAGCTGAGGTTGGTTACATAGTGTATTTAAGGCTAATCTCAACTTCATAGAGAAACCCTGACTCAAAAAATATTTTTGTTGTTGTTCAGACTTGCTTAGTGTCCCAGGATATGTTCAATCTTTTTGAATATTTGGTGAACGCTGAACAAGAACACGGATTCTGCATGGAAGGAATGCGGTGCTCCGCGGCTGTGGGTGGGGTCAGGCTTGGTAACTAACATATCTTTATTGGGAAGGTGTACGTTGCAACGTCCCACTTTGACCATGGACTAGTCTGCTTCTCTTTGTCATTCTGCTTTTTTTCCCCCTTCATACTTTTTTTTTTTTGTGGTATGAGCGATTGAACTCAGGACCCTGTGCTTGCCAGGGAAGCGTTTATTCTACTGAGCTATTTTCCCGGCCCTCCCTTCATACTTTAAAAAACATTTTCCTGGTACATGCAAATTTACACTTGTCCTCTCTTCCTGGTAAGCAGCGTTCTTATTATGAAATGACTTCCCATTCTGAAATTGTTTGGCTTTAAAGCCTATCATCTTTTATAGTTCATCTAGCTGCATCAGCTTTTTTTTTTTTTTTTCTTTCTTTCTTTTTTTTTTTTTTTTTTGTGGTACCAGGGATTGAACTCAGGCCTGCGCTTGCCAGGCAAGTGCTTATTCTACTGAGCTGTCTCCCAGGACCCTGTATCAGCTTTCTGTTTGGTATTTGCTATGGTTTGAATATTTGTCCCCTTTAAAACTCATGATGAAACCAGAGGTGGTGGCACTCACCTGTCATTCCAGCAGTCTGGGAGGCTGAGGCAGGAGGAAGGCAAGTCTGAGCCCCTCTTGAGAAACTGAAGTGACAAAAGAAAGTCTGTCTGAAAAATAAAAATTAAAGGGGGGGCAGGGAGATGGCTCGGTAGAATAAACGCTTGCCTGGTAAAAGCAAGGGCCTTAATTCAATCCCTAGTTCTGTAAAAAATAATTAAAAATTAAAAAATAAAATAAAAAAGGGCTGGGGCTGCAGCTCAGTGTGAGGGCCCTGGGTTCCTTCTCCCGTGCTGCAAAACAAAAACAGAGCAAACCTCATGTTGCACGTTAATCCCAATCGTCCTTAATAACTACTACAAAGACAGCAATTTGCAATGTATTGATTATTGTAACTGTCCTACTAACCTGTTTTGGAACTGTCTCATTGCTCCTTCTTTCTCAATAAAATTAATTAAAAAATCATCCTAATGTTGAGAATGTGATCTTTTTTTTTTTTTTGTCTTTTTGAGATAGGGTCTCACTAAGCAGTTCAGGCTGGCCTTAAGCTCACTTTGTAGCTCAGGCTGGTCTAGAACTCACAACAATCTTCCTGCCTCAGCCTCCCGAGTGCTGAGATTACAGGCATGCGCCACCATGCCCGGATTGAGAATGTGATCTTGAAGTGGTGTTTGGGTCATGAGGGTATTAAGCCCAAGAGTAGACTAATCCTCTCTTTCTCTCTCGCCCTCCCTCTCTCCCCTCTGCCTTCTGCCTTCTCCCATGTCAGGAGACAGTGAGCAGGGCCTTGGCTGATCTTAGCACTTCACCTTGAACCTCTCACCCTCCAGAATTGGAAACCGATACATTTCCTATAAATCACTATAAATGGCCCAGCCTTTAGCATGCTACTGTAGCAGCACGAAACGGACCAAGACAGTGTTTGATTATATGCTTTTCTGATCTTCTCATTTTCTACTTTATTTGTATACTTATGTCTTAAATGTTTTTATTATAGATAATATGTACTTGTATTTTTATGATCCAGTCTGGCAATCTTTGACTTTTACTGATGTATTTATATTTAATTTTATTTATTTATTTTTTTGCAGTACCAGGAATTGAACTCAGGACCTTGCACTTGCCAGGCAGGCTCTTAAGCCACTGAACTATATCCCCAGCCTCAAATATTTATATTTTAAATCTCAGAATTTATTATTTTGTCCACATTTTGTGTTTATTTAGAACTTTTACATGGACTCATTTTTTGTCTGCTGGAAATAAAATATTTAGAATATCTTTAGTGTATTTAAATCTGCTGGTAGCAGTCCATCTATCTCTGTCTTTGGCTCTGTCTCTGGCTCTGGCTCTCTATCTTATCTCTCTGACTCTGTCTCTGTCTCTGGCTCTGGCTCTGTCTCTGTCTCTGTCTCTGGCTCTGTCTCTGTCTCTGTCTGGCTCTGGCTCTGGCTCTGTCTCTGGCTCTGGCTCTGGCTCTGGCTCTGTCCCTGTCTCTGTCTCTAGCTCTAGCTCTTTTATCTCTCTTTCTTCCTGAGCTGCTGGGGCTGCATGTGTGACCTCACACACGCTAGGCCAGAACTCTACCTCCAAGCTAAACCCCATCCTCAGGTTTCAGTGCTTGTCTGAAAATGTCACTGTGTGGTTAGTTTTCCCCCAATGTCTAATATGCTCAGAGAGAATAAATACTCATCCAGAACTCCACACCCAGCAGAACTACCCTTTAAGAACAAAGAAAAAAAAAATAGACATATGAACTTTTCCACTTAGTTCTTCCCACCCTCATCAACCCGAAGACTTTGGGTGTGGAGCGCCAAAGGAACGAGGCCATCAGAGCTTTGTTGCTTTTTCCTCCATCTCACCCCCAGATTTTAACGAGCTCCTCTAAGTTCTGCTTCTGCCCAACCACCTGTTACTTCCTGCCCTTCCCCCGGAGCTCAGACCCCATCCTCTCTCAGCCAGACTGTAGCAGGGCCCCCTAACTGGTCTCTCTGTATCCTCGCCTATCACCACACTCTATTTTTGACACCTTTTATAATGCAAAGGAGATACTTTATTTTTTCTACTCAAACCCTCCAATTCCTTCTCATCACACATAGAATAAAATACCCGCTCCACACTCCTCGCTGCCGCTTAACTGGAAACTGGGCCCCTTGCTGTGCCGCTGCTCGTTTTCCACCTGTGTCCCTTTGGCCTGCAATGGTCCCCTGAACTGGGGCTGGCTCCGGCACTCCTCTGCTCAGATGTTCGCTGTCCAGTGAGGACCTCTGTGGGGGACCGCCCGAATGACTCTCCTTGAAAGAAGAGCAATTGTCTCCATTTTGGCTGTGCCTGATCCTATTTCCATATATTGATGTGTACAGAGCTGGCTAGAACTTCACCTTATCTCTTCAGATTGGCTTTAAGCAATGCCTATCAGTACTGGACTTGGGACCCCTTGGTTCCCCATAACTATAAATATGCTTTAGTCTCTTTATGGCTCTGTAAGTGGTCGATGGGAATTCACTTGATAGGATTCCAACAATTCATCCACTAGCTGAGGTGTTGGTGGTGGTCTTTGAAGAGGGCACTCATGTTTCCCTGATAACCCCCACCGGCTGCTCTTTACTATGAGCCGGGTCGAGACAGGACGAAGAGCCAGGGCTCCACGCTGTCGGCTGGGATGAGCCTTGTGGCAGAGGCTATGACTTCCTGGGGCTTGAGAGATTACACATCCGAGCTGGAGCACTGGACCCCAAAACATTAGATACTATCTCAATTGTGTCATGCAGATTTCTCTTGACATATCGTTTTCTCTGTGTATTGCAGAGGCCCAGCTCACAATCCTCACCTACTGCCTGCCGTTCTCAGTCAGTCATCCTCAAGCCACTCCTTCATGACTGAATAAAACCTGGGTTTGGCCCTGGGTCAAGGCCTTGGCTAGGGATGGCCATCACTGTGGTTGGACTTGGGACCCCTTGGTTCCCCATAACTATAAATATGCTTTAGTCTCTTTATGGCTCTGTAAGTGGTCGATGGGAATTCACTTGATAGGATTCCAACAATTCATCCATGGGATTACAACTATAAACTTCCTGGCCAAGCGGAGGACCAGGAAGGGCCTGCTAGAGGCCTCCCCACCGTGCTTTCCAGCTGCAGTCCTCCCACTCTGTGTCCCCCTTCCTGCCTGCCTGTCCTTCACAGTAACGTCAGCATGTGACACCACTTCACAGAAGCTGGGCTGGGCGTTCCATGAGAACAAGAACTCTGTCTTCACTTTCGTTTTCCCTCGTGTCTAGAACGAACAGTCCTGGGCACAGAGAAGGTTCTCAGTGAATACTTCGTGAATCCCGGACTGCGCGTCGTGTCTGTTTTACTATGAGCACGGGCATTAAGACTTTGTAATACAGCCAGAGCTTTGGCCGCGTCAGCTTGCGGCTGCAAAGCTGGATTTAATTTTCTGGCCGCGTTAATGCTGTACTCGTGTGATGATAAATCCTCTAACTGTCTTGAGGGGGGCCCCCCAGTTATTTCTGGGGGTCCCCAGAGGGATAACAGGAGTGATGCATGAGAGTCAGAGTGTAAGGGCACCCGAGAGCTGCTTGTTAAATATTCAGGAATCCTGTGTGCCGCTTGTTACATGTGGTGACTTGAAATTGGCCCCAGTGGGAATATTTACACTGCAGAAACCAGCAAATGCTACAAATTAGGGTGGCTTTTGAATTTAAAAATAAAAAGCCAATTTACCAGTAGAAGGCAGGGTCCCCTAACTGGTTAGTAAGCTGCAGTCCCCAGGCGGCCTGTGCTGCTCCTGGAGTCCCAGCCCCCGCTGCTATCCTGGGAGGGGGCTGTCCAGTCAGCGCATTGAGTATCCTTTCATTGAACCGAAGGGGAGGTTGAGGGCTGAGGATGCAGACACAGAATGCAGCCCTTGGCTTCTCCGCTCCTGCCTGGCTCTGGGAGCTCTTAGGAGGGTCTTCCTTAAGAGACAAGGTCTTCCTGCGTCACTCAAGCTGGCTCTGGACTCCTGGCTCAAGTGATCCTCACGCCTCAGCCTCCCGAGTCATCTCCCCAGTAAAGTCCACCTCTGGAGCAGCAGCGCCAGGGGCAGCTGGGGACCGTGTCCCGCTGTGGCAGCCTCTTGGTTACAGTGTCCATAGCCATTCCCTCTTTTTTTTCTTGTTGTGACTGTGAAACCCGAGCAGCAGAACAACAGAGCAAAAAGACAGAGAAGCCCTGAAAACAAAATAAAATCTCTTGCACAGGTTGGTGTGGAGGCACATACTTGTGATCTTATCACTCAGGGAGGCTGAGGCAGAAGGGTCATAAGTTCGAGCCCAGCCCTGGGCACTTTGTGACTTAGTGAGACCCTATCTCAAAAGAAAAAAGAAAAAAAAAAAAAAAAGATCTGGGATGTAGCTCATGGTGTGAAAGTCCTGAGCTTATTTCCCACTATCACACTCTCTCTTTCTCTCTTGCTCCCCTCCCTCTGGCAGGTGTGTTAGTATCCACCTGTATCCCAGTATGCAGGAGGCTGAGGCAGGAGTCCGCATGGGTTAACGGCAGCACAGACTATGTAGTGAGTTCAAGGCCAGTTTGGACTACATAGCAAAATCCTTGTTTTTTTCTTTTTTTTTTTTGTTCTGTTTTGTTTCGTTTAATTAGCTTCATCCAGTTAAGTCATTGTTGGCCAGTATGTTGCTGCAATACATTTCTAAGTAATTTAAGTTAGGACTCCCCTGAGCCAGATAAAGAAAAATACACATCTTATACACAGGTGCAGTGTCAAAGTTAGAGTCCCTGGCTCCCCAAGCCCCCGTAGCCTTTGCAGCTGCCACGAGTTCCATTTCTTCCTTTCCACCTGGGCTGACCTCCAAGCAGACAGTGCCAGAAGGAGTTTTTCCCATGCAAGTCAAGCTGTGGTGCCCACGACACACAAGAGCGGGTTTCTTGCATGCAGCCCACCCTCTACCAGCCTCCTGGGCAATGCTGCTGGTTTAGTTCTCAGGTCCCTCATCTGTAGAATGGGCTTTAATGCTATACGGCTGACTGCTTGAAGATTAAATGAAAAAATGCTCAGTGGTGTATTCACTCTCACAGGTCCTGTCCTACACCCCATCATTTCGAATGGCTACTGAAAACTGCCCTCCACCTCCATCTGTACTGCGGGGTGACCACAGGGCCTTTGCACTGGATAATACCCTTGTCCCCTTTTCTATTTGTTGAGACAGTGTGTCTTTAAGTCACTTAAATTGCCCAGATTGGGCTCAGATTTGTCCTTTTTCCTTCAGCCTCTTGATGAGATCTTGTTTCATTCCTTTGGTCTCTAAACCACGTGCAAAACATTCTTGCTTGAGTTCAGCAAGCTTCAGTGTATGAAGCTCCACTGTCTCCGCTGCCATGTTGCTATCCCCTCCTTCAGCCTCTGAGAATGCTGCCATTACAGGCACCTGCCACCACACCTGGCTTCCGAAAGGCTTTATACCAATGCAGGTGTGTCCCGTTTTTTCCCTAGAACTTCACTGACCCTATGTCTTGTCACTATCTTTTAGGCAAAAAAAGAGTATCTCACTTTTCCACTTTATTTAAAAGTTGAATGTATCTTGAATCATTACCCAGGTTGATGACGAGCTGGTGCTCTGTTTCCTTTGCAGATTTCTTTTCATGCACTGGAGGTTCTCTGTTGCAGAGGACGAGGGAGATGGAGGAGCTAAAGCTGACTTGGGTGATGCCGAGGCAGTGGGGTGGTGGGTGGATGGATGTGAAAGAAGCCCAGGGTGCAGAATAGATGGAGTCGTGGGTGTGGACGTGGATGTGGACGTGGACGTGGACATGGAGAGAGACAGAGGAGGGAGGAGAGAGAGAGAGAGAGAGAGAGAGAGAGAGAGAGAGAGAGAGAGAGAGAGAGAGCACTTAGGTAGCATCCAGGGTCTGGGGCTGAACTGTGACTGGCCAATGGTGGCGGCATCTCTGAGATGGGGACAACTGTGAGATGGGGACAAGCAGAGAGAAGGTGAAGTGTTCCCAGGGACATTTGAGCCTGAGACATCCTGGGGACTGTCAGGATCTAAGGAACATGTCAGGTGGCTCCCAGGCCTGATGGGGTTGGTGGGAAGTGCTCAGGCCAGGAGACTGGGGAAGGGGAGGGCTAAGAGGATGGAGCAGAGACTTGGAGGAGAGCTAGGGACCAGGGGGAGGCAGGGCTGCAGATGCCACAGAAGGCACGGAAGGGGCAGTCATGAGGGAGAAGGTGGTGAATGGTAGGAAAGACACCAGGTAAGAGGGAGACTAAGAATTGTGAGCCATTTCAAGTTTATTTTGTGAGATATAGTTCTAACTGAAGTTGTCCCAATACCTTATGTATTAACCGATCTAGCAATTTCTTTTCTTCCATTTGCTGTCTTTCTTTTTTTTTTTTTTTTTTTTTTTTTTTTTTTTTTTTTTTTTTTTTGTCTTTTTGAGACAGGGTCTCACTATGCAGTTCAGGCTGGCCTTAAGCTCACTTTGTAGCTCAGGCTGGTCTAGAACTCACAGCAATCCTCCTGCCTCAGCCTCCCGAGTGCTGGGATTACAGGCATGTGCCACCACGCCCGGCTCATTTGCTGTCTTTCTTTCCTTCTTCCTTCCCTCCTTCCCTCCCTCTCTCCCGCCTTCCCTCCTTCCTTCCTTCCATCCTTCCTTCTTGTTATAGTAAAATTTGGTCTAATCTTTCTATTTAGTTTCATGAATGAATAGCCTGTTATATTATTATACCTTTAAATTTTCCTGTGTTTTATGGTGCTTTGATATTTGGAGTTTTACTAATCCTGGAAGGACTGTTCCTCCTAGGGTTGGCTGATTCATTAGAGACACTGGCCAATCCAAAGCCCCTCCTCTAAACCACATCCTGTCTCTAAGTCTTACTCCCTGTCCTCTAAGCCAGCCCAGGGCCAGGTACTGAGCCATTTGGGGAGCACTTCGTACCTCAAGGCCACTGAAAGAGCCGGGCATGGTGGCGCAGGCCTGTAATCCCAGCACTTGGGAGGTTTAGGCAGGAGGATTATGGTGAGTTCAAGCCCAGCCTGAACTGCATAGTGAGACCCTGTCTCAAAAAGACAAAAAAAAAGGCCACTCAAATTATTCCGCCCTATACTTGTTCAGCTACTTACCCAGCCTCACCCATTCTTTGCTGGAAAACCATAGTGAGGGTTTCTCACCATACCACGCCTTCTTCCGCATCCTCCTGTTTCCTGCCCAGCCTGGGTGCTTCCCCGTGTGACCCTCTCTCATGGGAGCTCTAAATAATAGACTTTTCTATTTACAGTCATTCAGTGTCTTTAGGTTATTACACTCAATTAAAGCAAAATTTCAGGTGGATCTGAAAAAAAATCTGTATCAGTATTATAGCATTTTTAATTTCTAAAATTTTGTGTAGCCGGGCATGGTGGCACATGCCTGTAATCTCAGCACTCGGGAGGCTGAGGCAAGAGGATTGTTGTGAGTTCGAGACCAGCCTGAGCTACAAAGTGAGCTTAAGGCCAGCCTGAACTGCATAGCGAGACCCTGTCTCAAAAAGATAAATAAATAAATAAACAAACAAATAAATAAATAAATGAAATTTTGTGTAGATGAGAAAGTAATTTCTCACTCAGGTCCCAGACTTTTCCTAAGTATTCTGATAACTTTATTTTTCAAATTAATGAGTCAAAAGATTTTGCACTGAGCTCTAAGCTCAGCAACACCAAGTTCAATAAAATTTTTTTTTTTTGAGACAAAGTGTTGCAAAAATACTAAGATGGTAAGTTTGCTAGGCTGGCCTGGAATTGTGATCCTCCCGCCTCAGCCTTTCAGAGTACCAGCACTACAAGTGGGCCACAACACACAGCTCAGATTAACCTTAGAATTGCTTTGCTAAAAAAAAAAAAAAAAAAAAAAAAAAAAGAGAGAGAGAGAAGAATTGCTTTGCTAAATTGTGAGATAAAACCTTTAGGGATTCTGAATTGGTACATGCAAATTTTTATTTTAACTGGAGGGAAATAGGAGAGGCTTAAGCATTCTATTTAAGACAAAGTATTTATCTCCATGTCTTTTTCTATATTTCTAAACATTTTTTTCCCTAAAAAGATTTTTCATACTTGTGGCAACTTTATTTCTGCTTATTTTACATCTTTACTGATATTATGAATGTGATCTTTCCTTATTATATTTTCTAACTACGTTTTACTCTTGGATAGGAATATTATTGATTTTTGTATGTTTATTTTGTAATTGGCCATGTTCCTGAACTCACTTAATATTTTTAATGGATTTCTGGGCATATTTCTAAATATATACTCATATGGATTTTAAAATAATGATTATTTTCTCTACCCCTTTCTCATACTTATCTCTTTTCATGTATTTCCCTTATTAAATCAATCAGGACTTCAGAACAATATTAATTAAGAGTTGTGGTAGGAACCCTTGATTGTTTGTGTGCTAATGGATTTATTTCTAGAGCTTAATTTGAAACACGATGCTTCAATTTGGTTTGAGACACTGTAATAAATAAAGGAATTTAAAAAAAAAGACATTTAAAAAAATCACCATAAGAAAGTCTCATTTTTATTTTACTGAGATTTAAAACAAAACTTGGTTATCAATAGTATATTTATCAAATGTATTTTCATTACCTTTTAATGTAGGACATTTTTTTCTAATTATTAATAAGATAAATTATATTAAAAGATTTTCTAATATTGATCTATCTTTTTATTCTTGTAATGGATACCACCTGGTCATGGTTATTTTCATTTTAAATTATTAATGTAGTCTTTTTTCCTAGAATAAATTACATTTATAGATTTATTACTATTGAACTATCCTAATATTCCTATAATCAATACTACTTGATCATGGTATATTTCTCTTTTAATGCCCTGTTAGATTCTTGATAAAAGGATATGGGTTCATTTTATGAACTCAGTTATATAAGAAATAGCACATTTCTTATTTTGCCAGTGGTTTTTTTTTTTTTTTTTTCTGCTAGTTTTATTTAGGAATTTTGTATCAACATGAGCAAGGAAGGTCGGGCTTTTTTTACCCCTCTCCTTTTTTTTTTTTTTTTTTGGCAGTACTAGGGATCGAACTTGAGACCTTGTACTTGGTAGGCATGTTCCTAAGCTGCTGAGCTATCTCCCTGGCCCGGGTTTTTTTTTTTTTTCCTGTATTTTTAGGGAAGAGTCTACAGAGCGTTCAGGGTCTCACTACTAGATTGGACTGGCAGTGAGAGTCCACCTGTTTACAGCCTCCCAAGAGCTGGGACTACAGGCACGTGCCACCACGCCCAGTTGAGGCCCCAGCTCCCGCACCTGGCCCCTGCTTTTTGCTGCTGTTGCTATTGTTTTTTGGTACAGAGAATTGAACTCAGGATCTTGCACTTACCAGGCTGGCACTGTGCCACTGTGCTGTATGTCCAGCCCGGTAAGTATATTCTTTTCCTGTTCTGTACTATCCTTGTTGAGGGCTGGGGAGATGGCTCAGTGGAATAAACGCTTCTCTGGCAATGAGTTCAATCCCCGGTTCTGCCAAAAAAAAAAAAAAAAAAAAAAAGAAAAGAAAAGAAAAAGAAACTGTACTATCCTTGTTGGGTTTGAAGCACTGGGTATTTGTAAAGAACACAAGAAATATTTCCTTCTTTCTCCGTATGCTGGTCTGTTGTCCTTGTTCCACAGGATGCATTGTTGGGGAGACAGGATCACACGGTACCATGACATTTGATCTCAAAGTTTCTAGGAGGC
>PVKA01046122.1:0-15123 GCA_004027165.1 Ctenomys sociabilis | reverse complement strand
CGTCCCCATCTGGGATGGCCTGTGCCCCTCCTCCCCACACCGCCTGCAGCATCCTAGTGCCCATGCGCATCCAGCTCCTACCCAGTGAGTCCTGGGCCCGGATGTCAGCTCCATGTTCTATGAGCAGCCGCACGATCTCCTCACTGCCCACGCAGGCTGCGAAGGACAGAGGGTGCTCCCCTGGGACACAGAGGGGTCATTGTATAAAGGAGTATCCCCCTCACCAAGTGCCTGCCTCCTCTTCCCTATACCCAGACTGGGGGTTGAGGACACTTGTCCAGTAGAACCAGAGGAAAGGACAGTGCAGAGATGGCCTCTGATCTGCAGTACAGCAAGGTCTGCTCCCTCCCAGACAGCCCACCTTAGCACACCCCCAGGTCAGCACCTTGCTTTCCTCTTCTTTCTCCTCCTTCCCAGCCTGGCCTGATGCTCACCATAGTAGATCAGGTTGTGGGGGCTGAGTTGGAAGGCGAGGCCCGTAGCCCTGGCAGAGACACTGGCCCCGCGAGTGAGCAGTGCACGCACCAGGTTCACGTTTCGGTTCATGACAGCGATGTGCAGGGCAGTCTGACCTGGACCAAGAGACCTGTCAGTCATGGGTTCGCTCCCAGGACTCTGCAGGGATTCTTCCCATTTGTACCCATGCCTTCCTGCTCTTGGGTATCTTAGAATGGAGGACAGAAGCCTGTGAGAACTTAGGGCTGCTGAGAGAGTCTGGCTCCCCACAGCTCTTCTCCCTGCCCTCTGGCAATTCTGAGGCTGGGTGCTCTAGGAATGCACAATCAGGATTGGCAAGAAGCTAGGGAGACTGCTGGAGAGGAGACAGCAGAGTGGCAATGCTCAGATGTTCTCTCTGGTTTCTCTAAACTCTCCACTGTTCAGAACGCTAAAAACACAGAGCAGAGCACAATTCTCTCCATCCTATGGCTCTGGAGCCTCACCTTCATACAGCTCAGATGTCATGGGTTCAAAGACCAGCTCTGGGGCAGCCTCAATCAGCACCATGGCCACCTCCAGGTTGTCATAAAGGGCCGCTATGTGCAGTGCTGTCTCCCCCATGGCTCCTGGCATGGCAGAGAGGAAAGTCACACTCTAGCTTACTCTGCAGCAGGGGGAAGGGCGGCGCTAGCCCTGTGCGGGGCTGGCCCAGGAGCCGGGCTGTGGCTCCCCTCCTTACCTCTCTGGTGCACATCACAGGCCTCATACTTGAGCAGCTTGCTCAGAGCCTGAACATCATTTTCTTTGGCAGCTAGCAGGAGAGGAGACTCCCAGATCCTGTGAGGGAAAGTGGGGCGAGAGGTGGGACAGGGAGCACGCTCACCGGTGGCACCACGGTGGCCTTCCACTCTGAGACAGGTGCTCCCTAGCCAAAACGGACCCCAAGGTGATCAGGGTAGGGAGAGCAGGGAAGGCGCAAAGTCACCTGACTTGTCAAACAGCCCAAGGAAATATTTTATCCATTTTCTTGGTCTTAACTGGATTGCTAGCCTCTGCCTGCTTGGACCAAATACGCAGGGAGTGTATGTGCTGTCTGCATACTTTGGGCAAGGAAGGAAGATTTCACATAAGCATGCATTCACCTCCTGACCTGTTCCCCCACCCCCCTGTGATCCTGCCTGACCTCAGCAGGTGTTCCAAGATTGTCCTCCAGGATAAGCCTTGTTTTGTGTGGACTAGGTGTGTAGGGATTCTTCCTGCGTACTTGCAGAAGAAGTCAGACGTGCAGAGGCAGCTGGCTCCCCCTGTGGCTCTGCCTACTCAGCCCTCTGTCCTGAATCCTTTCATTCTAGCACTTGCCTCCTCCATAGGACAATAGCATTTTTAGGGCTCAACCCCAAAGCAATAGTGGCTCTTATGAGAAAGCGTCACTAGAGACTCATATCTTATCTCTCTCTCTCTCTCTCTCTCTCTCTCTCTATATATATATATATATATATATATATATATATATATATATATATCCTGTCCATCTGTCTGTATCTCTCTCTACTGTCTCTCTCTCTCTCTGTCTCTGTATGTCTGTCCCTCTCTCTTCTCTCTGGCTGTCTGGCTGTCTCTGTGTCTCTGTCTGTCTGTCTGTCCCTCTGTCTCTGTCTCTCCCCCTGCCTCCAGCTGTCTTTGTCCCTTTTCTGTCTTCTCCCACCTCAGCCTCCCGCAGTCTCTCACCAGCATCTGGTGAGACTTTGTAAGAAATGTCAGCTCTCAGACCCACCATTTGATCTGGAAAAATCAGACTGCAGTTTAAGCAAATGCTCAGCTGCTTCTTTTGCATATTAAAGTTTGGGAAGCATTACTCAAGCCAGCAGCAGGAGTGTGGCAAATCTGAAGCAAGCTCAGGGTTTTCCATTTTAAGCAGCACTCATTGCAGCTCAAGAAGTAGTGTTATCCTGCATTCTCAGACCTGCTACCTTTAGGGCTTAACTGATACTTGTATTATACTTGCACCTATGACAATATAAACTATGCAACAATGACAGATACAGAAATGCTGGAGACTCCCATGTGGCAGGTTCATTCCCTGAATTCCGTGTAGATCTTAATGTCGCCTTTCTTCCCTTTAATGTATCTTGCAAAATTGTAGATTTCTAGGTTCTGTTTCTTTTTCCTGGTTCTTTGTGCTGTCCTATTAACTACTTTTCACTTATTTCAGGGCAAATTCATCTTCTTTTCCTCCCCAGACCAAATCCCTACTCATTTCTTCAATGAACTACAAATCTGCTATAAAGTCAGAACTTGCCCCAACTAAAGACACACAGATCCTTTTTATTCCAGTCTCTCTGCTGGCCTGGAGCTATTTGGTCTTTCTCTCGGAGTGAATGTAATAATGCTATTTGTCCACTGATGGCCAATTATGTGACATACAAAATGACATCCACAGGAGCTGAAGTGCCGGCTGTGGCAAGAAATCTAGTGCAGAGCTGCAAGTAGAGTGGAAACATGGCCCATACTTCTCTAACTGCAGTTCCTGCTTACCCCTGCAGGCCTCAGAGGTCACCACCAGTCCTTGTGTATGCAATGACTAAACTGACATCTCCATTAATCCCCTTCCTTTCTGTCCCTGCTAGTCTTTGGGAGCCCATGTGTTCACCCCCTAGCCCAGTGCCAGCAAAGTGCCCTCCTACCCACTCTCCCGCACCCCATCTCTGCCTAATCCATCCGTTTTGCTACTGCCAAGAAGTGCTTTCTAAATAACAAATGCAACCACAGCTCACAGAAGTCCAGTGGGTCTTTCAGCGCTCAAGGGCAGAGAACACAGAGGTTCTTCGAGGTCTTTGTGCAGCCTTGTTCCACCCTCTGCTGCTCCCACTCACTCCTGATGTTCAGCATTTTGTCTCACCACACGCCTCAGCACCACAGAGCACACAGTTCTCCCTGTGCCTGCGCCCACAGGGCTCCTTCCTCCCAAAGCAGCTCCTCCAGCCAGTAATTGTTCATTGTCTCCTCTGCACTTCCGTGCAGGAGAGAACGCCTAGCGTGTGGTGGGTACTTTCTCGTCTTAGCTGTAGAATGGACGAATCAGTAGTGATGCCAAAAAGGTGGTTTGGCTTTACTACCCCTCCTTATTAACTGCATCAGCCACCTCTAAGCCAACCTTAAGCAAACATATAATCTAAGCAAAAAACAGTATGCTTGGTATGCAACCGCAGCAGCAAAACAAGTTTTCTACACCACCTCCACTCTAGCCACCTGACCAAACCCCTCCTCCATGGATAGTTTAGAGCCCACACTTCCCTTCCCCACCCTCATGCACGCACACACACACACACACACACACACACACACACACACACACCACCACCACCACCGTCATTAACAACCACATCGTCGTCATCGTCGTCCTTGTCATCCCTGGGATGTTTTCCACCATCCTTCGGCCTTGTGTTCGTTCCAGTGTCTTGCACTGTGTGTGTTACAATCAGTATCCGTTTCTCTCTGCACTAAAGGTTTAGAGATTTCCTTTGAGATTCTTCTATATCGCTGAAGCTTGCAAATGCCATCTATAGGCCTCCCTTCTTGCTGGGTTCCTTTTCTCATCTCTACTGCTATCCTAGTAGGCCTAGGGAGGAAGTAGGGTTGATAGATTTACCATGTAAAAATATAAGATGCTCAGTCAAATTTGAATCTAGTACACCCAACATTGGACTACGCCGTTCAAATTGTACTCACCCAGAAAAGTAAAACATTCTGAAAATACCACTCCTATTGCTCTACAATTTCCTTTTGCTCCTTATCTTTAATATTCTCTTAAAGATATGTCTTGTGCTATATTGGGGCATTCGAGTTGCTCTTTGTTTGTCTGTAGTTAAAATTGAAATAAATGTTGTGTTTGACCTCTTCATTTAGAAAACTACATTCTAGAGGAAGAAACAGCTGATAATCCAACCTGGCAAGGTTTATAGACCTCTAGTTGCATATTCAGCAAATTGGGGTGCAGGTGTGGGGACAGAGTCTGAAGGTTTTGTGCCAGGAAATCATTATGTGCAATAACATCCAAGGGCCACAAGAGGACAGAAGAGAAAGTTCTAGCTGAAGCTATTGGCAGCAAGAAGACAGACCCCCCCCCCCCCCCCCCACATGAGTCCCTGGGCTTTGTAACAGGGGGACAGAGAGCACCGAAGGGTCTTGTTAATTCTCCAGTGGCAGCTCACTGCCAGAACTTAGACCACAACTCCTGGATAGGTTGAGCCCCTGGCTTCTAGAGGGCAGAGGAAAGAACAATGCAGGAGCGTCATTCCCACAGTAGCTGCCCACGACAAAGAATCATCCTGCCCAAGATGTCAGTCACACCATGGCGCAGAAATTCTAATTGAGAAGTACAATTATTCATAACCCATTAAATAAAAGGTATTATTCACATGAATAAGAATTAGAAACTCTCTATACATCTGAAATGAGTTTTAACATCATTACACACGCAATGAAGAAAGAAACAAAACCCTGAAGCCATTTAAACCCCCACTGGTTAAGGAGCAAAAGGAAATTGTAGAGCAATAGGAGTGGTATTTTCAGAATGTTTTACTTTTCTGGGTGAGTACAATTTGAACAGCGTAGTCCAATGTTGGGTTGGCAGAGCTGAACTGTGGGATTTCCGGAACAGAATCAAGTACATGTTTTATTGAGTAAACAAACCACTGATCACTCTCTTGGGGCCACCTTTGGGCAACCCAGTGAGGGTCCCTTTCTATCCTCTACTCTGTCCCCTGAATGCCATTTGTCCCTTCTGTACTTACCACAGACAAGAGTCAACTTTTGCTTTAAGTACTGGGGATGCAGAGAGCCAAACCCAATGTGTAGGACCACAAAGCCCCTTAAAATGGAATCTATGCTGTTTATGTGTTCACACAACAAATGGAGACAGAAGTCTGGAACTTTGAAGTGATTATCCAAGGAAGCCAGGGGCAGAACTGCACTGAGGGGCCCATTAGCTGTGTCTCTGTCCCTGCTCTCTGTGCTAATCAGAGTTAGAAGAGGACACAGAGAGGAGACTGCGTGAGTACCCAGGGACCCCAGTGGCGCATCTGCGAGCACTGCCTCAGAACAGGTGGCCACTGGGTGACCTTTAGAGTGGGGCCCTATATGGGGACCATAAAAATCACGACCTGGTAAATTCAGTTCTGTTGGGAGGAAGTTATTGGCCCCTCTGAGTCCTGCTGTTATTCTAGTTACCTTTATACTGATTTTTTTTTTAATCTCAATAATCCCAGTTATCACAGTAACTACCAGTTGCCAAAGCAACACTTCAATCACTCTTTGCTTTTGCTCTCCTCGTCCCTCTATCAAAAGCCGGGTGATTCTGCTTTTCAGAGAAGGAAACCAAGGCCACACGGCCATGCTTCTGTCAGAAGAGCACACAGGGTTAAAAGTCAGAAAGTTTGGCCAAGAACATAGCCCGAGGCTCCTACCACAAAATTATGTGGTTTTTCTAGTTGTATGGCTCCTCCCTGTTTTCCTTTGGAGGCTGGGGGCCGGTCTGGAGCAGTAGCCATAAGAGAAGGTAAAATCAGTAAAGTGTGGGAGGTGGCATCCTCCAGATACTGGAAGGCCACCTTGCTCCAGCCTAGGGTCCTGGCAGTGGGATGAAGAAGCCTGAGCCCAGAGGAAGCAGCTAGAGGTAGAGCTGGGCCGTCTTCTACGCTGTGCTACCTCCTTTATGCCCGTGACCATCAACATGTAGACATGCAAGTGTTTACTTACCCAGGAATGCAGTGTATACAGGAGGATCCCACCGCTTTGGTTTTCCCAGATCCCTCTATCATATGTATCCGTATAACTATTTACACGACCAGAAACTCAAAATGTAAATAACTTACAGAGTCCAATGGAGACTAGATAGGAAAGCAGATATTTTTGAGATGGGTTCGGGATTGAGGAAAGGTGTAGGGGGAAGATAAAAGATTTAAAATTGGTCAAGATGTGAAAGGTACCAATTCCCCCAAACAAAGGTAACTATTATGCGCTGCAGACATATACTTAAGAAAAGGTACAACAAAGCCTCCAGTGTGCCCACTGTTCCACCTGGGGAGAGACACTGCCAGCATAGGAGGGGTGGGTGGTCAGGGTGGGCAGCCTCTGAGAAGTTCCAGCATGCCCCATGGCAGCTGAAATCAGATACCGAGCTTTTCCGTCTGTTGCTTTCACTCTGTTTGTTCCTTTCTGTAATGTCCACAGCCCTCTAGTTCAGTCCGCACAGTCATCACCCCCACTCCAAGGGTTGAGTGCCGGGACCCTAGAGCCCGCCCTTGACAATGTGCCTTCTTAACAGTGGCATTTGTGTGCAATGTCTGCACATCCCCCTATAGACTTCAAAATATGTCCAGGTGACTGATATAGTACCTGAGATAATATGAGTGCTGTGAAAAATTATTGCTATAGAGTATTGTTCAAGGAATATTAAGGAAAATGTCTATGTAGCTGCAACCATTATGGACTAAGTGGGTATTATGTGCACATAATTGCATATCTTTTTTTTGAGTAGTTCAACTCTGAGGTTGGTCGAATTGACTCTGCCCATCAGAAAGCAGGCTCCTTGTGAGAAGGAAGTGCAGTATACTCATTCCTGCAAACCTAGTGGAGCATCCTATGCGCAATAAACATTTCAGCATTGACTATCAGGAAATGAGAAAGTGCAAGCCAGAGGGAGAGCGGTCCAGAAGTGAGAGAAGGTAGAGAGTACAGAGGAGGCCCCACACTGGGTTTAAGGAGAGGGCAGAGTGACTGTGACCCTCAGATGTCCCGGGTACACAGAGGAAGGTGTGGGGGGACGGGTCGTCCTGTTCAGGCTGCAAAAGCTGTGCTCCTCCTGGCCATGCTCTGCTCTGATGAGCCCACTGACCACACCTATGACCCCACTGTGCTCCTGTGGCAAGCCTTCAGACCTCCCCCCTAACTCTTGCCTGCCTCACTGGTGCAGGGATGACAGCCCTGCCTGCCCAGCCGTGTTTGGGACTCTAAGATTAGGCTAGTTGTGGGGATTAAGGCAGAGCTCCCGACACCATCCTGCGTGTCCCTGTCCTCTTCCCCTGCACTGTCCATGCTGTCCTTCCTCTCACAGCCGCCCCCTAGAGCATCAGCGGCAGAGACTGGGAAACGCCCTTCCAGGCCATGGCAGCTCCCTCTGGGAAGGACCCACCCCAGAGGAGCCAACTCCGTGGGTGCCGGGTGTCCAGGAAGAAGAGGCCAACAGAGTAGGAGAAGAGAAGATCAGGAATGCAAGGGAGGGCCCCTAGCTGGTGACATCAGGTCTCCAGTCCAGGGCTGCACAGGCCCAGCACGTAGTCCTAAGAGGAACCGAGGCACACAGTGCAGCAGCCTCTTCTCAGCTCTGTCCTCACGTCACAGCAGGGGCCCACAGAGAGCCTGGCCTTCACCTCCATGTCCCAGGCCTTTCTGCGCTTGGGCCTGGGCCCCCAGCCCCAGGTGCTTGGAGTGGGCAGGGCGTGAGTGGAAGCGCTGAGGATCTATTCTCCAACCACAGGGCCATTCTGTGTCCCTAGGACGTCAGCAGCCAGACATGTGCCCTGCCCCCAGCCTCCCAGGCCTGGGGGAGAGGTGGGTGGCCGGGGCGAGAGATGGGAAGCCTGGGCTCAGTGAATGGGCACAGGCCTAGCCCATAGGCCTTGAGCAGTCGAGGAGGAGACCCCGGGCTGCGTTGTGGTGAGGCTGAGGCAGGCACCTATGTTCAGACAGGGAGAACCATTCTAAGCCACAGAAACCTGAGGCTTTTCTGAATGAATGGCTACTGTATCTCCCTCCTAGGGGCTCTGGGAAAGCCCCAAAGTCAGGACTTGGTTCTAGCTTAGAACCAATGAGATGAAATCAAGGAAAGCCCTCGGATTGGGTGCCCTCCAGACTCCATATATTGTCCTGTCCTGGCCTTCTCCCAACCCCAACTCTAGGTTGCCATGGTGGGTGGGTAGCAAGCAAAATTAGGGACATTTCAGGGGTTGTAAGTGTAAAGCCAGTCTTCTGAGGATGCTCTCGCCACCTAGCCTGAATGACAGCAGTGCGGGCACTGGCCTGGTTTTGGGACCAGGTATCCCGGCCACCTATTCCACTGTGAAGAGAAACATTGCAGGATTGGGTCTGAGCTGTTTCAGGCTTCAGAACACCTCCCCCTTTCCCTGACAGCACCTGGACTAAAGCAAGGTGTAGCTGATGGTGACTGAGATAAGCACACAGAAACTCACACTATTTTCACATTCCGCCTATTTTTCCAGTTCTCTGGGTTCTCGGTTCCCCCCCTCTCTCCTCTTTACATTCCACCGTTCGTCCATGGATGCACATGTACACTACAGGCTTCTGTGGAGAGGCCATTCCAGGGACACAGAGCAGAGGTGGGTGAGCCCTGTCCTGACCTGCCTGTACCATTTGGGTGGAGGGGTGTCATGGAGCAGTCCTTCTCTGGCCCTGCAAGGTGCCTGGCTGTTAGGGTAGTACTCAGAAGCCTGCAGAGTTCAACTGACTTCCCAAAGTACTGAGTGCCCATGCCGGGCCGCTCCTCCTTTCCCACCTGGTCTCTTGGGCAGCTGGCACTGAAGGCCAAGACTCCTGAGACACCCAGTTCTCAAGGAGCCTCCTGGCTGGGAGCTAGGCCAGGTGGACCAAGTAAATATGACGGGGGGCAAAAGGGGGTGCAAGCCCGGGCAAGGGCTGGGAGCGGGCCGTGAGGCTTACCTCTTCTGCTGCAGCAGGTTCAGCTCATCTCGGCTTTGAGCCCAGGAATCCTGTCTGTGAAACAATCTGCAGAACTTGTTCCATAGGCAGAGAATTAACCCTTTCTCCTTGGGCAAGGGCAACCCCATGGAGTGGAAGGTGGTCACCTTGGGGGGCTGAGGCTGAGGCTGGACCCCCACTGGGCTTGGCCTTGGGGCCACATCGGTGCCCCCAACAGCTGGCCTAGCTGCTCCCTGGAGAGGTCCCGTCGCCTGTCTCTCCTGTGAGGCTTCCGGCTGGCCAGCAGTCTGCCTGCCCAGGACTCTGAGTGTACTCTACTTCACAAAGCTGGGAATCGCTGGGAGTGCTCAGGCTCTATGTAGACATTCCCTCCCTCCTCCCAAATTACCTGAGATTTAAAGAGACAGGCCTTGAAGTCCTGCCTACCAGGGGGCCTTGCGTCAGCTGCTTCTCTTTCTCCACCCTGGGACTGTCTCCCTGCCTGGAGGCCAGTCACAGCAGGGGAGGCCTTCAAAGAGATTAGAGAGCTCTCTGCTGGACTTTGGGACACACAGTGACCTTTCCTGTGAAGGCCTGGATAGGTCAGGCTCACCTGCAAGACTCAAGACAATGGGCCAAGGAGAGGAGGAGGGCGGGCCCTTTCCAGGAATAGAGGGGTCCCCTGGAGGGAGCCTCTGTTCTCCCTGAGCTCCTTCTGTTCCTTCTCTATGCCCCTTCCACTCATGTCCCCAAACAGGTTGCCTTGACAATTGCCGTTCAAGCTCTCGCCTGGCCCCAGGTAGGTGTGTAGAGCAAACAGTCCTAGCCGTCACCAACTTCAGGCTAGTGACCTGTTTCTGTAAAGGCCTGGTAAGTATCTTAGGCTTTGTCAGCCCCATCTGGTATCTGGTGCATGTTCTTTGCTTTTTGGTTCCCCTTCTCCCTGGCCTCTGTAACAATGGCAGATTCACCCTTAGGTCTCCAGCCAGGGCACCAATTCTAGGTGCTTGCAGGTCCTGCTCAGGAGCCCTCCCTAATGCCATTGCTAGGGTGGGTAGACTGCCAGAGGAAACACAGGAGGCTCAGACAAGTTTGAATTTCAAATGAACAACAACAGAAAAAAAAAAAAAAAAAGAAAGAAAACCTTTTATTTATTTGTGCTTTGGGATATAAATATGCCCTGGATTTTTGTGCCAGGCATCTTCTAGTAATGGCCAGGTTGATTCACTGCTACACTACTGGGGGCTATTTGTCTGGCATAGATTCAGCATAGGCTTTTGTGAGACAGCTATCTCTGCCCAACTTTGCCACGGAGTAACTAGAACAGAGGGAGGTAAAGGAAGTCAGCTGGGACTGCTGGAGCGACGGAAGCAAGGTCCTCACTGACCACTGGTCTCAATGGCCTCGTCCTTCTGCTTCACGGGGCACTCTGCTGACTGTTCTCTTGGGTAAACTGAGTCCCGGAGAGGGAAGCTGACCAATGTGGCCACACAAAGGACATGTAGAACCTAGCTGTGCTCAGCCCCCACACGGCCCTGCGCTGGGCTGGCTGGAGCCCCTGGGGAGGCCATCTGGTGTGGTCTCCCCAAGGACAGGAAGTGGAAGCTCTTGCACGAGGGCCACTGCCCCACCAGGAACAAGGGCCTGAGGAGTTCTATGGCTGCTTGATGTCCAGGATTCAGGATCATGATTTAGCTTCAGGATCATGGTTTACCCAGCTATATCTGATTCTGGGAGCAGGAATTTACAGTGAGAAGAGTATGTGTGTGTATGATACAGGAGGTGTGTGTGTGTGCACATGTGCATGATTGGTTTTTATGTACTGTGGCTGTCCTGTGTGTACATGTGTGTATGCATGCATGTGTGATACGTGGTACTAGTGTGTTGTCCCCGACCTATGTACAGAGTATCTGGTGTGCATATAGTGTATGCTGTGCATGCTTGAATATGACAGCATGATGTTGTATGACAAGCGGATCCTGAATGTGTGTTCCATGCCTTGTATATTATATACATATAGCATATAGAGCTGTTCCTTGTGTTGCTTTATATGGCGCTATGTATGCATATGCTGTGTACGTTCACATATAGTGTGCATTGAGTTTGTAGTACGGGTAAAATAAAAAAGGACCAAAAACAAACAAGGCAATCGCAGCATGGGTGTATATGTTGTTTTTGCATTTGTATAAAAATTGTGTATGTAGCATAGAGTGGGTCTACAGTGTCTAGGTACAGTATTTACAGTATGGTGGTGTGTGGTGTGTTCTATGCATGGAATATAGTGTACAAGTACACACGCAAGAGATGATAGAAGAGGAAGGCACAGCTTGAGTGCAGCGTGGGATGGCTCCATTGGTGCCAACAGGAGGGCTGCCTCTCTGTGGAAAGTGACTTGAGCTCATGTGCTGGGCCTAGAGCCAGCCTCAGAGCCCTGAGCAAACAGCACAGCTCGATTAGCTGCCTTCCTCTCCCTCCCAGGGTCACTGGGTTCAGCCTGGGTGGGGGGAAGGCACTGGAATCCAAACCTTGAACCCAGGACCTTTGTGCCCATTAAGCCAAGTGTTTGCCTGCTGACCCACCCCACCTGCTCTGTCCTGCTCAGCCCCAGGAAAAGACCCCAGTTTGATCCCCAGTCAGGGAGGGGACAAGGCCACGTGGTTGTGTCCCAGTGGGAGCGAGCCTGCGGGGCCAGGAGGAGGTCTTTTCAATCCCTTCCCCAACTTTCTTCACCTGGTGCTACCTTTGCCTGGGCCGGCTGCAGATGGAGGACAAGGAAGAGCATGTGGAGGCCTAGAAGGGGACCACTGGCTTGTGGGATGCGGGTTTCCGACACCAGTGTTGCCTGGGTCCTTAGACCCCACAGCCTGACCTTGGGACAGATGGGAGGGCAGGTCCAGGTGGTGGCACTGCCCAGGGGCTAATGTGGGCACCATCCTTGCTGGTCTCACATCTGAAGGCTCCGTCTCCACACCTCTAGAATTGCTACTTTGCAGGGACAAGAGAACAGAGGGACCACCCCACTCCCGCCCGTGCCCAAGAGGAGTTGGCTGTGTAATCCAGAGCCTAGGAGCGTCCACAGATATGAGGTTGTTCAGTTGGATCCACAGCAGCCTGCCCCAGGGCTGGCCTCAGCTTGTGAGACACCATGCATGCCCCCTAGGGCCCCCACCCAGTCCCAGATCTGAGCAGTCCTCTGTGATGTGTGGAAGTACCATCCTTGTCAGTGCCCTGTTGCAAGGGTGGCCGTGTGCACTTGGAGTGGCTCACGTAGTCCACACCCTGACTGTACAGCAGTGTCTGCAGGCTTTGGAGAATCCCAGAAGGATTAGGACCTTAGGGGCGGGTAGCTCTGGATGACCTCACCCAAGGGCTGACTGCAGGCTGAGGAGCACAGGAGTGGCCCCTTTCCGATGGTGTCTCTGCTGGGGCTGAGCCTGGAACTCAGCAGCAAGGAGGTGCTCAGGAGCCAGCTGAGGGGCCCCCAGAGACCTGATGGCCGTGGGCCGGATGTCAGTGTAGGCAGGTGCCAGTGCGTGCAGGAATAAGAGGATGCGGGGTCGGTGTGGGGTACAGGTGGCCAGGGACACCGACTTCTGCATCTGGGGCATGGTTGGTGGAGATGGGCACCCTGATATGCACCCGACCCTTCTGTGCTCCTGGGTTTAGCGCTGACCTCGGGTGCTGGGCAACAGTCATGCTTGGCTCTATGACAGCAGTCCCCCTTCCCCCTCAGCTGTGACAATGAAAACTGTCCCAAGGTGCTGTCCAACATCTTAAGTGGCAAAATCACCCTCCACTGAGAACCACTGAACGGGGCCAGGAAAACTAGACACACAAGTTCGTTCTGGCTTTTTCTGTATATTCTGTGTCTCTGTGTGTTTCTTTCCCTTTTCCTCTCTCTCTGCCTTTATCACTCAGCAATGGTAGCTCTGTTGTCTTGGTCTTAGCTGTGTGTGTGTGTGTGTGTGTGTGTGGTGTGTGTGTGTGTGTGTGTGAATGCCTGAGTGATATATTTCATGTGCATATTTTATATGCATGTGTGCAGTGTGTGTCATGTGAATGGGTATTGCATACAGTATGCGAAATGTATACATGTGGGAGAAATGAAGGCTGCATGGGGCTATCGGGCACGTGTGTGGGTTTTGTCCTGTATGCACGGGTAGCATGCGCAAGGTGTGTTGTACAAGTATCACCTGTGAATGTGTTGTATTGTCTCTTCTGCATATGGATGTTGTTCATGGGATTGTTGTGTGTTGTGGTATATGTTCACTCTCTGGGTGTTCTGCACTATGAGTATCATTTGTACGGTGTGTTTTGTGTACTTTGAGTGTGGTGTGCTCTGTCCTGTGATTTGTACATATACACAGTGTCAATGGTGTTTTGTGGTATACAAGTGTTCGTTGTCTCGCGCACTTTGCTGTCCCTCACCCTGGTGGCCCTCCTGATGCTGCCCTCTCCGCCCCATGGGCAGACACTTGTGGCCAGGAAGCCAACGGACCACAGAGATGGAAGCAATTAGGACAGAGCCTGGGTTCACTCAGTGTGGAGTTTGTCCCAGTCACTGGGTTCAGCAACCTGGGTGTTAGCTCATAAAGCCCGAGGAGGAGCCTCAGTCCTCAGGGAGGCTCATGCCATGGCACTGGGCTGGGCTGGCTCACTGTACCTGGCCACCCCCCGCCTCTGCTCAGAGGGCGCTTTGTGCCAACACCCCGAGGTACTTTCCCCTCAAAAATTCTGCGATTCTGAAGAAATGGGGGTCACAAGGGCTCCAAGAGTAAGTACACAGTGTCCCTTCAGCTTTCCCAAGAGGAAGACTAACTTGCTGTGGAACCAGCAGACTTTTGTCCCCCAACTGTGGCTTTGGTCCCTACCCATGGAGGAGCAGCTGCAGCTCCACCCTGTGCCCAAGCGCACAACCCTGGCAGCCCCTCTGTCCAGGCTCCTCTGAGCCTCATGGAAGCAGGGAACTTGGGGAGCTCAGAGTCTACATGTGTCTGGGGAAGGGCCCACAGCAGGTTGCTAGGAAGGCGAGCTGGCGATGGACAGGGCAATGGGAAGGGGAGAGGCCATGACGGACACCCCGTGTAGCTAGTCCCACGTTCTTCGGGCCATGCTTCCCATTGGACACGAATTGATGAGCGCTGTAGTTCAGGTCTCAGTGAACCCTGTGCTGTAGCAGCGACTTCAAAGGATGTGTGTGCATGTGCATGCATGTGTGTGTGCTTCCAGCCTTCGACTCTGTGAGTGGCAAGCTCCTGGGCAGCCTGGCCTCCTGCTCTGACTGCAGTGCGGGGCGAGCCCTACAGGCCCATGTGGCCCTGTGTGCGGACCACCTTGCCCCCTCTTGGCCATTGCCCCACCACAGCCAACGTCCTCCCCCTTCCTTCCCTGGCCCGGTGCACAGAAGACCAGCCCTGGCCAGAAACCATCAGCAAGATGCTCACGTCACCCTCACCCTGGCAGGGAGCCTGAGCACCTTGGACCAGGGGAGGGGCTAAGCTCTGGTCAGGGAGAGTGGGTGCCAGGTCTCTGGGGCTTATGACGGACTCAGAGCTCTAGAGTCCCTGAGTGCCAGGGATACCACAACCCAGGCCTGAGCCACCCTGTGCTAGGCTGGAGACAGGGCTTAGCCCCAGCAGGGCCCCCTGGAGATATGGCGTGTGCAGGTGGGGGTCAAAGTCCACAGCCTGCCCCCAGGCAGCCCTGGTTCTCTGGCCTTGTTTCCCAGGCCTTGTGCTGGCTCCTTCTCTATCTTCCTTCTTCACCTGACACCAGGTCTTCACCCCATGCTCTGATCCCCTGTGCAGGCCCCAGCTCTGCTCTTGCCTGCACCAAGGGCAACCAGGAGGACTGGGGCAGAGGTGCACACAGCTCAGCAGCTGCGCCAGGGTCCTGCCATGCCAGGGTGGGCTGGATCCCAGGAGAGGAGGGCAGGGACAGCGCTTTGCAGTGTGACAGCTGCACCCAAGG
>PVKA01046121.1:0-15012 GCA_004027165.1 Ctenomys sociabilis | reverse complement strand
AGTGGCATCCACTTCAGTATAAATGCTTCAAACTTATCATTCTTAATAGCTGAGTAGTACTCCATTATATAGAAATACCACATCTTTTTCAACCATTCCTCATGTGATGGACATCTTGGTTGTTTCCAAGATTTTGCTATCACACATTGTGCTGCTATAAACATAGGTACACATATATCTCTATGATACAATGTATCCAGATCCTTTGGGAAAATTCCCAGTAGAGGGATAGCCGGCTTGAATGGGATTTCTAGTCCTACTCTTTCGAGGAGTCTCCACACTGACCTCCACAATGGTTGTACCAGTCTACATTCCCACCAGCAGTGGAGAAGTGTTCCCTTTTCCCCACAACCTCTCCAACATTTGTTGTTGGTTGATTTCCTTATGATAGCCATTCTTTCTGGAGTGAGATGATGTCTCAGCGTTGTTTTTATTTGCATTTCATGAATGGCTAGCGATGTGGAGCATTTTTTCATATATTTGAAGACTCAGGACATAGGAGAACCTGTACTGCAACATCATGAAACTCAGGTGAGCTCCAAATTTGCTGAACAAGGAGATTATGGAGCCACAGAGGAAAGAGATTGAAGTTCTAAAGTGTGCCTGGGGAGAGACACATGAAGAGAAAACTTTCTCTCAAGCTCTCACAGAGAGCAATCTGGTCAAGCATTGGCTGTGACTCATCCACATGAATGACACAGACAAAGGAACTACAGAATAATGTACAGGACTACAAGATAAACCCTGAGAAGACTTCAATGACCACATAGGAAATATAAAGTTCTTGTGTTGGTATATAAGTCTTGATCTACCTAGGTCTTAACCATCCAGCAGAAAAGTATAAAAATGAAGTATACATCGTGAGCCCATAATATTAAGCTGAGCTGTAAATGTCTATGGTCTACAATTTCTTTGAATAACTCATTATAGTTGTAGAATGCTGGACTGTGTTGGATTGTGGTGTTGAGTTCAAGCACCTAGGTTAGTTGAATGTCAATGGAGTGCCCACTTTTGACAGGTGTAGACAAAGGAAGGGTTGTAGAAAGAAAAAATCATGATGTGTGTGTATAGACAGTACAGTTGGGATAGATAACGCTGTGCTTCTACATAATTCTATGAGAGGCAAGATCTGTACTAATGGTGGTTGGACAGGATATTATGTCGGCTTCTAGTACTATGGTCATCCACTAGGTAAATAATTATTGAATTTTTGATATAATTCAGGTATAAAGAAGATAAGTAAGCAAGTACACTCTTAATTCACTGATAAGAGATATCTGCTAAAATAATATCTGTAAATATAATATCATGTATGCACCTTGTACAATACCAAAACGTTATGAAAATAGTTTTCAATGTATTAATTCATCGCATGTGTATGGTTAAGGTGTCTTGAAATTGTCTGATTGACATTTGTATTTTAATAAAATAAAAATAAATGAAAAATATACAAAACCTGCTATCTACCAGTGACTATTCAGTCCTTGAAATGTGACCTAAATCACACCAAAATGTGAGTTGAGATATGATGTAAGGATAAAATACAGTATCTCAATGACAGTATAAAATCAGGTAACTATCTTTATATTTGCATATTTGCTATGTGTTGTAATGATAAGATTGAGTTAAATACAATGTTACAATTAATTTCACTTTTTAATATTTTTAATGAAGCTGTTCAAAAGCTTAGAATTGCACATATGGTTAATGCATAGGCATCATCAACTACAACCACTGAAAATGGAAAACACAATAAACCTGGCCTGTAACATAGTAGCTGTGTGAAATGCTTCCTTAAATTATTCATAATTTCCAGAGCATCTAAACCATTCCTTATTATGAAAAATATGTATACAATTGATTCCTTAGACTTGTGTAAAACATTCTATGAATTGATTGGTAAATTGATTTGGCCATCTATACATAAAAAGTAACTACTAAAATGTTATTTATGATGATATTATGCTTATATTTATTCTTAATTATGTAACTTACATTATAGTGTAAAAAACTGGAATAAAGAGCACATTTTTGAAAAGGCAAGTTGACAAACCAGTTTGCTATCAACTGGTGGTTATTTTGAGTATGGAAATACATGGGGAAGGCAAGCTTATATTTCAAATTAGTTATATTGCAACATTGATAATATACTTACATAACTGTCTTTCTTCACTCTTGTTCCATAAAATTGACTTATTTTTCTTCAGAATGGGCTAGTTAACATTGGACTTTGGAGTCTGGCATATGTGAGCTTGTGATTTACGGGGCAATTTTTCTCATCAAAACCTGGGCAGAACCATTTATTTTAAAACCAATATTTATTTTACAATGGGAAGATGGAGCAGATTAAAAGAGCATAAAGCCATGATAAATCACCTAATCTTTATCCCATAGAAAATCTTTTAAGTGGCTCTTAAAGTAATGGCAGTAAAACTGTCTCATAGAGTTTGTGTTTGGGTGGTTTTCTAGTACATGGTACAGTCATGTACACTAAAATCCAATTAATGTAGAATTTTATAATAATTCAGCTGTGATCTGTATAATTATGAATAAAAAGTACAATGTGTTCTTTACTTAAGCAAGTCCCTCATCTTGCTCATGAGGCAAAAATGGAAATCCAATCTAAAAGTTTTAGCTATTTCAAATCAAATACCCAAGACATGAAACCCTTTTCAGTTTTTCATTTAATAATCAATTTTATATTAAACATTTAAGGAAATACTGTTATTTTGGATTATTATGCAACATTGCTGAAGAAATCTATTTGTATAAATGATCTCATTTTGTCTTATTGGGTCTTATTTGTGTTTTAGTTTATAATAATTTCTGTAGTTGACAATAATGGAGCTACCTTTCTATAATAGCATTTTTAATACCATTTTAACGACAATAAAGTAATATCACAGAATCTTTGATCAGTGATAAACTGAAATAGAAGAGATTGGGTGAATTTTATAAAATGGAATTTGAAATAGAAGAGATTTGGCAAATTTTATAAAAGGGGAAGTCTTTGTCCTATTGTGCAATGGATGTCTGGAGTCTGGGTAGTCAATTGCAGGCTATGGAGCAGGGGCTGGAAAACACACAGCAGAATTTCTAGGGTTTCTGTGGTACTACCACAGTGGCCTTGACAGTGGGTATCATTGGGTGAAAGCAACCTTGGACTAAATACAAACAAGTGCTCTGTGTCTATCATTATTCCCGAGAGATTATGGTAAGGAAATACATGCAGGATTGCTTGTCATGAGACTACTACTTCTGATATGGAAGGCTGTTGCTGAGTGGGTGTTTGTTACACAAAGATATGACCCATGACTGATCTAATGATGTTGACATTATAAATCCTATGCTAGTGAAATTTCAGAAGAAATAATTGAATAATTTTGTTTTAGTAAAGGGATAGACAAAGAATTGTTAATAAAGCACCATGATATGCAAAAAGAGGAAAAAAAAACAACAAAATTTAAAGGGTGATCAATTCCATTTATATGTTGACCAATCATGTGAATTATGGATAATAAACTTTCTTATTTGCAAAATTGAAATCTTATATGGTTAACCTGAGGTATAGACATACAAAAAGATTGAAAGATTCTCCATTTACAATATTCTGAGTGGAAGAAAGATAATAATTTTTATTCTGCTCTCTTGTATATGTTGTTACCTTGAGCAAATTTTAATTTCCAATGAGAAAAATGTTACAGGTGTCTTATAACAAAAGGCATACTCTTCCATGTTCAAACCATGGATGGTTAGATGGACGTGCAAGAAGAAGATCCATGCAGTTAGGGCTTTTTAAAGGTGATCGGGTCTCCTAAGCATCTGGGAACCTCACTGCTCAGCTGTCAACCATCCCCATATGGCAATAGGTGCAGGGAGCTGCAGGCTGTGTATATTGCATGCTCTCTCCCCTCTGTGTCTCCACCTTTCTAGCGCAGAGGGCGGTGAGCTTTGCAACAGACCTGTAGAGAAATCCAGTCCCTCAGGCCTGCTGTGTACCTGGAGTCTCTTGTCAGAGCGACAGGGAGAAAACATTTAACAAAGGGTTCCTTTGCCCATTCCTTACACATCAGATAGTGGTCTGATTAGGATTGGGCTGTGCCTGTAGGAAGGATACCTATAGAAAGGGGGTGAACAAACTGCCCTCTGACTTCTGTGCAACAGCTGTCAATCACTCCTTCGATATTCAGATTTTACATGTTGGTTTTGTGAGCTTTCTCCCTGAAATCCACTTCCAAAGAGATGGATTCTGTGCTGTTCACATGCTGAGAGGAGCAAGGCTGGGGAACGCTGGTGAGGGACCTGTGTTAGTTGTCAGTGCCCTGCAGCTGGGCCTCTGGAAAGAGCCTGCTACCCTCCCGCAGCATTCTGTGCTTCTGCCTGGGAGGAGTGTGAATGCCTTCCTATTTGAGACTTTGCCCCTTTCAGTCTCTAAAGTTCTGTAATCTGTTCAGCTTTTCTCCCTGCAGCCCTTTCTTGCTCTGTTTTCTTCATTGCTTCTTGTCACCTGGCAGAAACACAGTGGGGAGAGACTGCTACCCAAGAGACATTTTTTGCTGCTCATATTTAACTTTCTCCTGGAGTTTTTGTTGGATGACATCGATTTTTAGTGCAGAGGGCAGTGAGCTTTGCAGTAGACCTGTAGAGAAATCCAGTCCCTCAGGCCTGCTGTGCACCTGGAGTCTCTTGTCACAGCGACAGCCTGTGGCGCTTATGTGGGACTGTGGACATGCCTGTCATGCTGGGAGCTTCTAGCAGCTACAAATGTGTGAAAAGCACTAGGTCTTTGCTCCACCAGAGAAAGGCAGACATGCCGTAAGCTCCCATGTTTAGCTCACCAGGGTCTGAAATTGTGTCTGACTGTATTTTCAAATAAATGTTCCAGCCACATATTAGGGATAATTTCTGCCTCCTTTAGAATATCAGTCCGAGTGAGTGCACTTCCATTAGAGATGATGAAGAGCCCTCTGTGTCTGATGCTGCTTCGTTAAAGAGAAAATATTTTCTCAGTAGGCAAAAGCTACTGGCTAAATATAGCCACAAATCAAAGATCATTCCTACCAGAAACTCTATGTCAGCTTCCTTCTTCATGAATTAATGTGCATCTGTGAACTTTATATGTTCTACGAAGTATTTATGCCTTTTCTTTTTTCAGTAAGTGAAAGATAATGTTAATTTAAGACACATTGCTTTGTCATTTGGGGGGGCTGGCAGAGAATGAGAATCCTCCACATTTAAAGAAATCTCCAAAGCAATTGGTAAAACTACTCACAACATTTGCAGTTAGTCATCTCAAAGAATCTCTAGATACAACAACTGAAGAGACTGCATCCACTTACTTAGCTATATCATCACTCTTAAAAAGGAAGCTGATTACATTTTGGTTTCATCAATGAAATACATCAAGAACCATAAAGTTTATAGAATGATGTTAAGAAAAATAGCATTTCATTTTTTTCTTTGGAGAAAAGATGAAGATTACCTTCTTTTTTCTTTGAGCTCATGCTACACAAGTTTATAAATTTTAGGTTGAATTCTTCAGAGTTTATGTGAGGGGAATTCAATTTATGGATCAAAATGGTACCAAGAATACAGTTAATCTTAGAAAATTATCAGCCAGTAGACATGCGGGGCCTGAACAAAATAATCAATTTTCTGTATAGAAAATAATGCATATTATGAAAATTAGGAGATAGTTACACAGAAAAAGGAAAATGATTGTAGATCAATAATTTAATTTAGCTCTGACTTGGCTACATTCTGTAGTGTGGTTCATAATTTTCAATGAAAAGATCAACATTTAACATATAGCATTTCAGTTTTATATTGATCTTCCCCGAAGGAATAGCACATCTCCGACCCTTAACAAAAGCACATTACATCATGTTGCAAATGTCCAACAATATATGACAACCTGTTTATGTGATTTACCTATTTTTCAGAACTACTTTTTTTCCTGATTACCTAAAACATTGGAAGAGAAATGAATAGCAGGTGAATGATGACCTAGAGTGCAAGTTCGTAGCACTCTTTTTCAGTTAATAGATTCTTGGTCCTTCTGCATTACTTAATTGCTTGTAAAGAGTCTAATCTTTGATGTACTACAGTGTCTATTTATTTTGCTGAAAATTATTAATTTTTAATAGAATTAAGTGGCTCCTTGGACAAGGAGACTTGACTATTAATCAAGAGGCAAGTGATTGACTGACTTTGCTGTTCATTAATTATTAAGGAAAGCTCGCTTACGAGGCCCGAACAGCAGGTTGTTTTATAAGTGAGCCTATCTGAACTTTCAGTGCCATGTTCATTTGCTCCTTAACTACTAACATCCCCATCTAGGATACAGAGATGCTTTAGCAATAGGAAAAGCCACCTGCTCCCATCCTCGGGAAGCCTGTAGAGCAGTGAGTGACAGAAGCCGATGTCAAAGTGGAGTGAAGGAGGAGAACACACACTGCCCAGTTCCTCTGCAAATTCAGTAGAGCTAGCTTTAGCTGCCATGATGTTGTGTCGAGTGTGGGGTTAGTTTAGCTCAGTCAGGAGAGACTTGAGAAGCTCCGTATCCAGGGGATGCTCTTGCTTTCTCGGCCTCAGCCTGTCCCACCTCCATGCCTACAGGGGAGCATGCTCATGGCAGGGTGGACCGTGCATTTCTGGACTACGTGGATTATTGGAAACATCTCCATGTGTTCTCCTGATTGCTCTGGTGGTGGGTTCCAAGTCTGTGTCTTGTCTAAAATCATGACACTGCATTTACCTATGGCTTGGAACACTTACCGGTTTTCCACTCATGCGACACAGCAGCCTATGTCTAGATGTCCCCACAAAGGTGTGGGCCAGCAATGGTGAACCTTGTAGGGTCTCAGCACTGCACTGCAACAAAATGCCCACTCATTTGTCACAGTGCACCAATGCTGCAGCGAAAGCCAGATAGTGAGGTTTTAGTTTGGAGAAAACAACTCATGCATTAACATACTATGCTTTAAGAGAAAAAACAACAGCAGGCTAGAGCCGCTGCCTCTTCCGGTCACAGGAGTTTGGGAGGTGGCTGGTTAGGGTGTGTGAGTGTAGGTTAGTTACACATCATGTGACAGCAACTACCATGTCTCTGTCCCTGCTCTAAGTACTTCCAAGTTGAGTTAATAATATTTATTTCAACCTCCTTTACAATGACCCAATGTGTCCAGGCTGTCTGGTGTCCACTTTCTTTCAAAGGTGTCCTCTTTCCAAGCCTGTGTGGTGCTCAAGAAAGTATTTTTCTCTGAAGCAGGGTATGAAGGGCACTTTCAAGCTTATACTTGGATCAGAAAGTGCTATCAGAATGTGTGCCTAGCTCCTTGTCCTGGACCACCTATGCTCCCTAGTCACTGTGCTCTCCCCTTTGGAGTTTTTTTTTTGCTCTTTTAACTTTTTCATTTCTCCCAGGAGCTTGACCATGCTTCCTGTCTTTTCCATTTCCTCAGTGCTGTATTGCCTCATAGGTCGTGATGGAGTAGCTTGTGGTTTTAAGCTTGCATCCAGGAATTAGTCTGATTGTTCATGTTTCACAGGTCCTTAAACAAAAGAGACATTTCTGAGATTTCACATTCATTTCTGCTCTTTAAAAGTGAGAAAACAACAACCACTGGAGAAAGTCATTGCTGCAGTTATTAGATCAGTGCATGAAAAGTACTGGACACCAGGTCAGTGCGTAGTGCACGGCAGCTATCAAGCCTCTGCCTTCTCTTGCTCGAAGCCCAGTGCAGGCTCCTTTCCAGCATTGTAATCATGTGTCCAGAACAATCACTATATGAAGTAGCACATGCGTGTTTTTCCGTAGAAGCCCCCTCTGTCCAATAAAGGCAGAGTTGTCATCAGTTCTCAGTAATAATTTTCCATCTCTACTCCTGTTCTTTGCAGCCTCCACCTGCATAGGATCCAGTACTTATTTTTATAGGACTGCATACCAATAAGCTTTGATGTGCTCTCCCTTCTATTTCTCTCCTTTGTGGTGTGTGTGTGTGTGTGTGTGTGTGTGTGTGTGTGTGTGTGTGTGTGTGTGTAGTTTTCCAAATATAGGGGTCTGGGTTCCTCTGGTCTTACCTTGCAGGTTCATCTGGGTAACTCCCTTCATTCTGGTCAAGATTTTATACGTTGCTGCAGTCAGTGTTTACAATCTGATGACAAGTTGGAGATTACAGCTCATCATCACTATTTAATTAACCTCAAATGAAGCAGCTTTGCGCCCTTTCCATGCCTTCCTTGATCTCATCTGGCCAAAACAGTGCTATGAAACCAGAGGAGATGGAGAGCTCACGTAGCAGCCGCTGTGAAGCCCAGCAATTTTCGAGCCTTACTCACACCCCAGGCCTGGCAGTATGGTGCTATCTGCACAGTAGGAGAAGGAAGGACAGCATTTTCCCCTTACTTGGAAGCATTTATTTTGTGTATCATAAGCAAAAGGATCCAAAAATTATTCCAGAGATAGAAAAGAAGCTGCTCTTAATATTGAAAAATACCTTTGTGTTTCTTACTGAGGAAGTGAGGTGTATCAGGAGTAAACTGGTAACTGTGAAAGACAGGCAAAAGCTCAGCAACCGACTTGAAGGTGGCTCTTTACAGCTGCAGCTGAGGCTCTGAAGGTGTCCAGTCTGGAGCGCGGCAGACTCTTGAGCATATAAAACCTAGCAATTGACAGTGCCTGCGGGGCAGAGTGTACGTTGGACATCTCAGACTTAGCACAGAAGAGAAGAAGCTCATATACCTTATTATTAATTTGTATAGATTGCATGTTGAACTGATGCCATTTTGCATCCCTTGAGTTATAAATAAATCATTAAAATAATTTTACAGAGTTCTTTTAACTTTCTATTGTGGTAATAAGACACTTTAAAATTACATATGTTCTCATATCAATCAGGGTGCACCACAAAAACAGATTCAATACAAGATGATGTAAGAATATATTAATATAATTAATACACTAACCAATATATTATATTAATAAATACATTATATTAATACATTAATTAACATACATTAATGGATATATTAATCATATCAATACATTAATATATTATATTGATGAAATATGTCAATATATTAATATTAATGTCAATTGATATGTTAGCATATAAGAATGTTCAAGATGGGCTTATCATGTTGGCTCAGTCAAGTGCTGGGAGCACTAAAGGTCTGCTGCACCCTGGGCACCCCCAGCGTCCAGGTGAAGGTCTGGAGCTCACTGCAGCGTCTCGTGAGAGTCCGTACGCGGAAGCCAAAGAGGCCGCGCTGGGGTCTGCAGACTGCATGATGAGCCAGGAGATGTTGCCTTCACTGAGAAAGAAGACTTGAGCTCTTCCAAAGAAGTAGAAACCCTCCTTCCGATTTACCTCCCTTCCATACTGTTCTGGGGACAGTCCTCCCTCATGTAGGTCATCCACACACACGGCCATGCTGTGCCAACTTAGTTGGGAGCACTTTACTCAAGCAAATTCACTGTCACAGTGCCCTTTGTCATAGCCCTACTGGACAGTCTCTTTGATCTTTTTCAACATATCTTTTTTTTTTATTATTGTTAGCATTTAGCATAGTGCATACAAGGTACAGGGGCTACAGGGTCTCACTATGTAGATCAAACTCATAATGATCATCCTGTTTTCAGCCTCCCAAACATTGGGATTACAGCTATGTACCAATTAATGTTTCAGTTAAGTCTCAATCGCCCTCTCAGAATGTCCCTGGGGTGGGGCCAGCATGGCATGGTGCAGATCGAACCCTGGCCACTGTGCTCTGCATAAGCAGTGCTTTAGTCTGCTGAGCTGTTGGCCTGCACTCTGATCTTTTTCAATATATCTAATGAAAAAATAAAAAAGAGTTTTGTAAATAGCTAAATATGCCTTTAAAAGTTGATATGCTAGACTCTGTGTCGTGAAATTTGTATGGCATCATTTTAAATTATTTGTAATATTGCATTATATCAACATGCCTTAATCAGTTAATCCAGTCCTATGCTGTTGAACACTTAGGTTAAAACTTATGGCAATCCTAAGTCTTGGAAACTACCCAAATGTCCATCAGCTGAGGAATGGATAAAAAAGATGTACTATGTTTATATAATGGAGTATTACTCAGGTATGAAGAAAGATTGACTCAAGGCTTTTATAGGTAAGCAGATGCAACTAAGAGACCATAGTCATAAGTGAAGTAAATCCAAGCAACATGTGTACACATTGGATGGTGTCCTAGTGAAAGACCCAGAAAGAGTAAACAGAATCCAAAAGGTGTGAAAGGGAAAGAAACTGCTCAAAAGGAAAGAACAGCTGGGCTGAGAAAAAGGAAAAAAGAAAGAAGGATGGGGGAAAATCCCACCTGTGTATACACCGGACAGCGAGGACGATGACACTGCAGATTTGTAGCTGTTTTTTGAAGGCAACAGTTGATGCTTAAAATTTTTACTTTGACTGATTTTGCGTGCTTTGTCTGCTAATCCGAGCAGCTACTTTGAAGCCAACAATGTACAGCATAACCACCGCTGTTGACTTCCTAGCACCTTCTTTTGTTTTGCATTTTGTATCATTTTGAATTTTTTAATTAATTTTTATTCTATTTTTAAAAAGAACAGTGACAAAAATCAATAAGTCAGTTATTGTTTTAAAGAGATTCTAGCAATCCCTCCTTATCCCTACAGAGATATTTTTCAAACCCTCTAGTCAATGCCACAGGATAATATCAAGCCCTATACTTTCCTTTTCTTCTGTACCCATGTTCATGATAACGTTTAATTTATGAATCAGGCATTCTAAGAGATTTATAACAATAATAACATGGAAAAGCTTTAACAACATACTATGATAAAAGTTCTGTGGGTGGAGTCTCTCTCTCTTAAAGTACCCTCATGTGGTATGTGAGGCCTTCCTGTGGTGATGCCCGATGCCAGTGCTTCTACGATGAGCGGAAGTGAGGCGAACGATAGAGACCTCATGGCGTGCGTGGCACTGAGCTGTGGCACCACGGTTACTCGACTGCAAGCAGTACAGCTCCACGGCATTTGATCGGATACCCAAGACGGCTATCAGGTGACAACAGGTGGGCAGCAGGAGCACCACGGACACCAAGGGCAACGCGATGCTCACGTCATAGACGGGATAGAGCGGGATGACGGGGGCTTTCGTCACACTATTTACAGCAGCCTAAAATTTAGCACTTATGAATTGATTTCTGGAATTTTCCATTTATTGATTTTTTTTGATAGTAGCTGATGGCAGGTAACTAAAATCATGCAAAGGAAAGCCTCTAGGAAAGGCAACTAACCACGGGCATATTTGGAATGACGTCTTCAGGATTATCCTAAATTGTGCTCCTAGGATTTACCTGTGGAGGTTGAATAATTGCATCACAGGCATGATGAGACTGGCCACACAAGAAGGGGAGAGGCCAGCTGGGGCTGCTCAAGGTCGGAGCTAAGGCTGGGAAGCACCAGCTGCTGGAGACCACTTCCTTTTTTTCCAGAAGACAATGGATGAAGGGTTATGGGACAGTTCAGCACATGGAACATTGACAGAGATGTGGATAGGGTGAAGGCAGCCCCAAAGGTGAGGAAGTAACCATGGGGACTCTAAAGGGGCACAGTGAGGGGACATGTTTCCTTAAACCCAGCAAGAGTTCCAGGAAAGACTATGAAGGAAAAGCTATGTTAGGAACTGTAGTCATAGGGTGGGGAAGTGGGCAGTCGTCAGAACCCACAGCTGTATGGTAGGATGGGAGAGGAAAGAGCTGGGGAAGAATGGTCCATACTGTCTTTTACTGCCTGGGCCTCTGGTGCTGCCTGCTGTCCCCCACCTCCTGCTCCAAAAGAAGCCCAAACTTAGTCTATAACATTCTGGTGAAGCCACGCACAGTGGCACACCCGTGCAGCTCCAGCACTTGGCCTGCTCAGGGAGGAGGATCACGTGAGTACAGGAATCGAAAGCCAGGTTGGCCAACATGGAGAGGTGCCTGTCTCAAAAAAAAAAAAAAAAAAAAAAAAAAATGAAGTTCCATACAGGACAGATCACCTGCAAGGTAGCGAACGACAGGACACGGAAGTGAAGGCGTGAGTAGAGGAAACAAGAAGGCGTGAGTGGAGGAAGCAAAACAGCTCTGAGATTTATTCTCTGGGGTGAGGAACTCTACCCTTTCTGAACTTCACCTTCCTCACCTGTATGGTATGCATGATAGTATCTACCTCAGAAGGACAGAATGGAAATAAAGGACAGTGGTGCTTAGCACAGAGGTAGGCTCTTCGTTTGCATGAGTTGATGTTTGCCAGTGTAACATCTTTTTACCCTGTTGCCCATTAGTAATTTCTTAGAAGTTAATCAGATGGCAAATTACAGGAGAAATTTACCCTGATAGACCTGGGCATTTATATTTAGACTGGAAAAGTTCAGCACACCCTGGTGAGATGGCCATTTATGCTCTGCACTATGCATATCAAACTCTTGTACTCGGGTAAAAATCTATAGAATTTTTCACATAGTTGGATAATTAGGCCACATGCTGCTGGGCCTGCTCAAAAATGGGCATTTAAGTGCCCTTTTATTATTTTTGGCATCTACTGGGAAATTTGAATAGCCACTGCCAGTGTGCTTTCTATATGCTCTTTAGAAAATGCTTAAATTGAACAGAGTTTCATAAAATTGCTGGACTGTCAGGCTTAGCAAGCTTTCCAGGAGATAAACCTGAAACAACAAACCCCAAGTCCTAAAGTAAATACTTCCATAAATCAGGGCCTTTCATTAACTTCCTGGGAAGTGTAGTTGGATGTGTGTAAAGTTACTTTACAAGTGAAGGGCTAGAGCTGGCAGCCTTGGAGGTGGCCTGACACCTTCGTCCCCCTTTCCTTTCATTCCTTTGCACCAAAATAGGAACAGCAGCCTTCTGAACGAAGACCCTCCAAAGTGTCATCTCTCTGTTTTGCATGGGAAAATGAATAACATAGTAGTGTAAACAAATGAATATGTGGTTGTCCACCCTTATCTGTGGTTTCATTTTCTGGGGTTCCAGCTACTGGCTGTCAACTCATAGTCTAAAAATATTAAATTGAAAATTCTAGACAAACAATTTATAAGCTTCTGAGTCATGCATAATTCTGAGTGGTATGGATCCCTGGCCAGATGGGATGTGAGTCAAATCCTGCGCAGTGGCTCTGTGCTGCACGAGCAGCGTGGCTGGCATTTGTTTAGAAGCTGTCTCCATTAGTCAGGTCCAACATCCAGGTGTTGTGGTTGCTGTCCTCGTGCTTTAGCACCTTTAATTATACAGTGACCCCAGTGTGCAAGAGCAGTCTTGTTGACAGTTCTGATGTGCCAAAGAGAAGCCACGAAGACTTCCTTCAAGTGAAAAAATGTGTATATTTTTCATATATATTCATTATTTCCTGGGGTTTCAGGCGTTCACTGGGAGTCTTAGAACCCAGATTCCCAAAGATAAGGGCACACTACTCTGTATTAAATGTATGAATATTCTTAAATTACCAGATCCTTTTAGGCAACTGATGAATTGAATAAGGTATCAAGTTAGAGAAATAGTTTACATTTACTTACCTTTGAAAGTGTCTAGCTTCAAATGAAATACTTTGTGCATATTGTCTAATTTAATCCCTTTAGCACTCTAAGAGCAGATAATGTGTTTGTTTTCTGGTACTGGGGATAGACTTGGGACCTAGCTCTTGCCAGGCAGGTGCTTATGCCATTGAGCTATCTCCCTGGTCCTGGATAATGTTTTCTTCATGAAATCAAGACTCCAAAAATGAAGCCAAAAAATTACAGACTCATGTTAATAAATAGCACAGGCAGGGTTGAAGCACACAACCTTTACTTCCAGGGTCTGAGCTCTTAATGGCTTTTATATGCTTGCTTATTATTTTTTTAAATATTTTTGGAGTAATTTGGGAGTATGAGGAAATTTTGTAAAAGATGACAACTGAAGCAAGACCGGGGGATATATGCATGCAATTTTTATTCCATAAAATTCCTTGGGGATTGTACACAGTTTCAATGACTTATTATTGGAAACAACTTCTTCATGGCTCTCAATATCCGAATATCCAAATATCAGCTGAAGGAACATTTTGGCCAGTGTATTCTCCAATAGTGCTAACATTAATCATTTTTTATTTTTAACAACAAGATATTATTCAAGAATGTACTTACATAATGTGCTGGAAAATGTCTCTAATTGTGCAAGGGTTGGGTTGCTAGGGGAGAAAAGTGGGCTCCACACTTTAATGAACTGTTCCTCCTCTGACATTTCATTACTGCATTCAGAAGTGCGCGCGGATGGCAGCTACCTGTCAAAATTCTTCCTCCGCAGAAGCTCCGATGGAGAAATGTTAGTTATCTTGGTAATTGGGGAGGAAGTCAGGGATGGAAGGGACAGAGCTCATGGCTACACATGCTCATAACATGGCCAGGCAAAGTTGTCATCATTCCGAGGTGACTTTTCAAAACTTGAGAAGAGAGCAGACTGATTGGAATAAGAAGTAAAGAAGCTACGCACTTCGGCTTGCAGAGCTTGTACACTGCCATCACAGCTTTCTCCTGCAAGAGCTGCTGCGGAGCTGCCATGAGTCAGAAGAGGGGAGCCCATGAAAGTCAAAGATAATGGGTCCCCGTCTGAGCTTGAACTGATCTGCCAGCACTCCGGGCCCATTTTATTTCTTTATTATGACAAAATCCAGGTGTCCTCATGGAACGATGAAGTCATGGAGGCCAATCTATCCAGCAAATGTGGCCACATGAGTCAGGGATAATTATCTCCCCTGACATCAGATGGGAGCTTACCATATCCTCGTGGACAATCTCTGGTGGTCCTTCCTGGTCACATTCAGACTTCCCACCGTGGAAGGTGACATACTTTTGCTTTCACATGAAGAGCTTCACTGTTTCAGATCTCCTTTTAGCTTTTGCCTCCTTCATAATGAACAAAGGCTCAGCACAGGCTGGTATTTCATTACCAGGTGTCTCCCGGCTGCAGGCACAGCCTAGAGAA
>PVKA01046120.1:0-15129 GCA_004027165.1 Ctenomys sociabilis | reverse complement strand
TTTTTTTTTTTTTTTTTTTTTTTTTTTTTTTTTTTTTTTTTTTTTTTTTTTTTTTTTTTTTTTTTTTTTTTTTTTTTTTTTTTTTTTTTTTTTTTTTTGTCTTTTTGAGACAGGGTTTCACTATGCAGTTCAGGCTGGCCTTAAGCTCACTTTGTAGGTCAGGCTGGTCTGAAACTCACAACAATCCTCCTGCCTCAGCCTCCCCAGTGCTGGGATTACAGGATAGTCCCACTGTCTTAACAAGGGACTCCTCTTAGTGCTTTCTGAACAGCTTTAGTGAACTATTTCCCCAAACTTCTGTTCTGTACCCCTCCGAGTGACATCTGTATCCATTTTTGCTTTTTTCTGTAAAAGCTCTGCCCCTTTTCTGGGATCTAGGATGAAAACTTGTTCCACAGTTGACTAACTGTGTGACCCTGGTCAAGCTTTTTAATCATTTGATCCTTCATTTCCTTCATCAGTTTCTTAAATGGGATGATGCACGAACATGCTGAGCATGGTCACCAGCCTATAAGTATTTAAAACACTAGCATTTCCCATTGTTTCTACTCCTCCCCAACACTGTGCTCATCTTCTCTTCTTCTTAAAAACATGCTCTGAATTATCCTGTCCTCTAACCATATTTTAAAGGCACCCGACTTTAAAAATGTCCTCTGTCCCTGTGCCTACAGGGAAACTTAGTCTTTCATCTCTAAGATATATTTCTGTAACACACAGCCAGAAGAGACAAATGCCTGAAACTTCTAAAGAAAGATGTTAGAAGACTTTACTGTACTGTGACTAGGGGAAAAAAAGAAACATCTAAGGGTCTACACCATTAGGCATATCAATTTCATCAATAATGCTTAGATCTGCACTCATAAACAAATGTTAGAGGGATCTTTAGCATTGCTCATTGCTGTGATAAATTCAACTCTCACCCTGCCTAAAACTTCTGGTAATTTTGTCTGCAAAAATGGGTATATAAACTGCTTTTATTTCTATATGATTTGGATGTGTCCCCCAAAAGTTCATGTTCTAGAAACTTGATCCCGAGGGTGGTGGAATTGACATGGTGGAAACTTTAGCCTAGTGGAAGATGGCTAGGCTGCTGAAGGTGCCACCCCTAGAAGGTATTAATGTAGTTCCTGTGGTTCTCTGGTTAGTTCCTGAGATAGCAAGTTAGAAAAAGAGAAGCCATGGCACCTGGGTCCCTCTGGCTTCCTGTCTCAACAGCAACTGACTGTTCTTTCCCTCTTTCAGTCCACCTGCCATCCTAGGATGTGGCCGGAAGACCTTCCCCAGAGGCAGACAGATGAGGCCACTGATTTGGAACTTTTATCCTCCAAAATTGTGAGCTGCATAAGTCTCTCTTCTTTCTCACACAGCCTCAGGCATGTGTGTATTTGCCTTGGTTTCTTGCCTTGCAGTTACAGAGCATGGTTAACACTCAAGATGAATAAAGATTTTGGCTTGGATAATATGCAAAGTCACTGCCAGGAGGGATAGGTAATAAACTTCTTTTAGAATATGTTTCACCTGAGGCCAGAAATATTTCATAATGATAACTGCTGTTGCTTAAAATTCAGCACTCGGTCAGCATTACTGTTCAAAAGAGATGCAAGAGTCTTAGTAAACAAATTTATGATTTGTAGTTGCATCTCCACTGGAATAAAATAGCTGTAAATATGATTTCAAAGAGCAATGGGGAAATTTGACTATAGATTAGATTTCAGATGAGATTGGAGAATGAATGTTATTTCTGTTAGATATGTTACAGTAGTTATGTAGGAATGTGTCTTTCTTTTTGAGAGATACGTATACAAATGTATAGATATGAAATGTCTTCAAACTGAATTTTAGAGGGAAAAAGAACACCAAAATGGAAAAGAAGTAATGAGTATATGAAATCTCTTTATTTTGCTTGCTATTTTGTGTTATATTTACTTTTTAAAGAGATTCACCTTCATACACTTATCTCACTTCTTGCTAATATCAATTTGTATCAATGCCAGTACAAATGAATTCTGTGCATTTCACTGAAAGAAAGCCAGCACTGTAAGAAAGCAAGTCCAGGGATTGAGCTAAGAAGTGTGTCTTTCTTTGTGCCACCACGTAATCTTCAGCAGCAAAGTCAGGCTTTGGGACTTTGATCTGTTGATCTGTAAAATGAGAGAAATGGCCTAAATAACCTCCTGGGTATGTCCCAAATTTATCACTCAGAGATGAGCATTAACTATTCAATGATTCCCCTATCAGATGAGTGTTAAATATTCAATCATTTCTCAGCTTGGAAGACTAAGGGACCAACCAAATGGATTTGAGAGCCTGTTATGTTAGTTTCCTATCTCATATCTTGGACAACTTTCTGGATTCTTCTGAGACAGTTCCTTCCCCTCTGCCTGGCTTCTCTACCAGAGAGGGTCATCAGAAAACTGTGATAACATAGTAGGAAAGAAGTCATGGTGGTGGCATTTTCTGAACCACATACCTCCATTGGCAACGTTAAACTTCACTCCAAACTCTCCGCCTGGCCCTCCGGGACAGTGGCTGGCCGTTAGGATGATCCCACCCGCTGCCTTGATCTTCCTGATAATGCAGGAAACCGCAGGGGTCGACAAGATGCCGTTCTGCCCAATAATCAGCCGTCCGATCTAAACCATCCAGAAGCAAAAGTCAGTCCAAGTAACAGGGACTTGAAGGCAACAAGTCAGTAGGAACATGTCTCAGGTTTGGTCAAGGTACAATCAATCACTTCGCCAAAGGAACTGAGTGGGCTTTAGTTAAAAGCTTCCTGAGAGTAGGGAGAGAAGGCACTTGGGCTTTGTCTGCCTGTCCAGCGTCTCTAGGACCATTTGAAAGATTCCTATCTAGTAGCCCACCACTAGCATACAGGTAGGATACAAGTTCTTAGTTTGGCCCTCACCTAGGGTCTCACTTTTTTAGAAAGAGAATACACAACAGTAATATAAAAGCAAAAATTAGAAATGATACTGAACTTCACTGAATAAAATAATATGAATTTGACAGTTTGTTGTATTGAATAGTGCTGTCTCACAGTTAGTTGTTCAGATTATCATATTGAAAAAGAAAGAAAAAGGTTGTAAGAAATTTAGAAGAGAAAAAAAGTTTAAAAAGAAGACAAGCTAAAAAAAATTAAGTGTTAACTGCTCCTTTCCAAGACCAGCAGAAATCCACAGTACAATTATCCAAGTCCTCCTGCTTATATACATAAACATATCTACTTCCCAGCTCTCTCCCCTGTCCTCTTCACAGTAATTCCTTACTTTTGCATAGGTCCTTTCCTTTTTCATAGCATCTATTGTGCCCTTCAGGTTTTATTTAATCTTTCAGATTTATGTGACCCACGTTTATAGCAGCAAAATTTGTCATAGCTAAATCTTGGAAACAACCCCAATTCAGTTGCTCATCAACTGAGGAATGGACCCAAAAAATATGTAGTATTTTAATACAGTGGAATATTATTCAGCTATAAAAAGTATAAATATGAGGACTTTATCAGTAAATGGATACAAATAGAAACCATACTCTTAAGTGAAATAAATCAGACTCGTACGTGCAAACACTGTATTATCTCCTTAGTGTAAGAACATGACAGGGTCTCACTTCTTGTGGGAAAAAGGAAAGGAGTACTACTCTGCCTCTCCAGCTTCTTGGGCCTTGGAGAACACTCACCCAGCAGAGGGCCTAGCTGACTGCATCCTCTTCATATTTTGACTGTGCACTTTAGGTAGGAATTCTTTCTGCCACTGTGTGGTAAGATGTAAAGGGGACACTGGAGAAATCACCCAGAACTTTCTCTGCAGGTTCATACCTGGATATGGACCAATTTTTTTTTTGTAGCTACAAGCCTGGCTTCTTAACAAGAGAACATCATGGGTCTGAAACACAGTATTTGCTTTATTTTGTTTTAAAACAAGCTTTCGGTTATCTAATCCAGTGGTTCCTCAATGCTGTCTACAAATTAGGGTCATTTGTGAAACTTGTATGAGCCCAAAGATCATACAGCATCCCAGACTAATGAAACTGCAATGTCCAGGTGAGATCCAGATATGACTAGTTTTTAAAGTTCTATAGGTGGTTCCACTGCTCTACCAAGTTGGCATCCAGGTCCCCCGTGACTCATAGGACCTTGCGGGTGGGCATCATAAGTACATGCGGTAGAAATGCAGCACCTCAAGGCACTCCAGACTGACTAAAAATCTGTTATTCTGGAAGACTCCTTTGTTCTTCCCAGACAGGTCATTTTAGAAACATCAATGGAGGATTCAAGCTACAGCAGGTTCTATCTTCTATCCTAACAGCAGTCACCCTAATACCAATATTGCCCCACCTCTAGGTAGAGATAGAGGAGACAGAGAGAGAAAGAGAGAGAGAGAGAGAGAGAGAGAGAGAGAGAGAGAGAGAGAGAGAGACAGACAGACAGACAGACAGACAGACAGACAGACAGACAGAGGCATAGATAACTTTTGGAAGGAAAACGGATGAACATGCAAGTGAAATGAAATACAAAAGAGAGGGGCTATGTCACTCAGCCCCAAAATGGCCCCTTGGGCTACTCTCTTACGCTGTTTATCCTGTGACAAGCCAGAGGAAAGCCACCGCACCACAAAGTCCCTCTGCAGAGGCCTCCAAAAACATGGACCAACGCCCCCTATCAACAGCAAGCACCAATGCCAGCCACATGAGAAAGCCCTCTACAATGGATACTGCAACCCCCATCAACTATTCACCTTCTAAAATATCAACATGTAACTATGACTTCATGAAAGTCCCCAAATCAAAATAACTCATCTCCTCTCAGAGAAACTGTAAGGGATAGTAAATATGTGTTGCTGTTTTAGGCCACTAGGCTTTGCAGGAATTTCTTAACCAGAAATCAGTGGCTGATATAAAAGCAAGAAGAAAAAGAATCAAGAATAATGCCAGCTTTCTATATCTAATACTCTGACAGGCAGTCATGCCAAAAACAATAGTTACACTCATTATCCAGAGCCATAAAAATTATTTTCCATATATTCATTAAAATTTATGTAGTCATTCAATTGACTTTAGAATATCTACCATAAAATCAACAATACTAAAGAAATTGCCAACATAGCAATAAATATAATTTAGCCACTGTCCTCAAGTAATGTCTAGAGAATTAAGAATATGAAAAATATTACTTATGTTAATAATTTTTATATCTCTCATTTTTCTGGATTGTTCTTACAGAAATAACTCTCTAAGAGGGAAAAGCATATACAGAAAGATATTTTCTGCAGTAGTACTTATTAAAAATGAAGTCTTGAAGGATACAACAGACACTGGGAAAAGGGAATGAACTTATTCAAAAGGAAGAAATTACTGATTTAAGAAGGACAGGAGAAGTGGGGGAAAAATATTTATCTATGTATGTAAGTGGGATGATTTAGACAACTGTACTGTGCATTTCTGCTGGTCTGTGGAAAGCAGTAGATTATGCTTAATTTGCTTTGTCTCCTTTTTTCAATTGTTTGTACTTCTTCTCTTCTTAATATCTTATACATTTTTTCTTTTCTTTTCTTTCTTACAATTTTACATGCATACATCTTGTAATATGAATAACTGGTTGGCAGAAAATGCTATGCACTACAACAAATATGAAAGTCACATTACTTCGTTAAGTAAAATTTTGTATCACTTGTAATTTTTTCTGTTTTAGTTCTAATTTGCACTCTCTTTAAAAATAAAAAATAATAAATTTTTAGAAAAGTGAAGTCTTGGTCTACTGGTAATTATCACACATCACTAATATGTGAGTAAGAAACAACTTCAAGTTGCTTTTAAGGCAATAAAAATGGATTAAGTTTTTGCTTTGTATGCTGTAGTAATCTATATTTTCTTAAGTGCTGGAAAAGAAAGAGACAATGCTTTAAAACTAAACAAAAAATGTAGAATAAAAAATTATTTGTATGGTCTTACAACAATATAAAAATATATACACTTTGAAAGAGCACTTGTTAAAGTACTCCACCCAGCCCCGAGGCCCTGCATGTGTGAGGGACCTTCTGCAGACTCTCCAGAACCTCCTCTATCAGACAGGCCTGGTATGGAGCCCTGCAGCAGAACTCCCTGCAGAGATGCAAGGGGTGAGACCCACCCAACTAATCCAAGAGCAGAACTCCTTGCCAGAGGAGCACAGGGGGTCCACTTACATGGGCTGCAGCATGAAGAAGCTGAGCACAGCAGCCAGACCCAAGTCAGGCCCACCTGGATGAATTTGAACTTGGCAGATCTGAACCCGGTAAGCTGAGACACTTTGCTAGACTCAGAACTATAAGAGGGTATTCTCTCTTTCTCTCTTGATTGAGAGAGGGGGAAACAGGTAATTGGGGTGAACTAGTCTGCCTGGAAGACTACAGGTACAAAAGGGGAGGTGATCAGACAGAACTTAGGGAAATTAATGTAAGTACAAATTCCCAATCTAATACCTGCTTAGCTATAAAGTCATAATGTTTGTTCTTAGGGTCTAAAAGGCAAACCCATTAATACAAAAGACTTTCAACTGCTAAATCTCACTACCCATTTTAAGTGTTGCTAATTATAGCTCTGTAAATACAAAACCGTAACTGCCTTAACCACATAATCTCTCTTGGGTAATAATATTGGTACATGAAAAGGTACTAACTGCACCAAAGCTCTACACCAAAGGTCAGAAGACAGTGCTATATAAAAAGTCAAAGAGAAGGAGCAAAATGCAGTCTCAGGCCTTGAGCCCATCCAGAACAAATGCAGGAGACACCAGCATAGAAGAAATTGGAAATCACACACCTGAGGTATCTGAAATAATAACGTCTGTAATAAAGAAACAACTGCAGATAGGTATAGAGGAAAACAGATCAGAAATAATCCCTGAAGTAAAAACTAAATGATAACTATAATGAACGAATTACTAAGTGCTTCTAAAGAAGAAGCTGATAAAAAGAAAAAGAGGAGAATAGAAAAATTATGTAATCCTTGAATGAGCAATATAGGAAAGAAATAGAATGCATGAAGCAGATTCAAAGAGATATATAAAACATTAAAACCTCAATCACAAGCTGGCAAAACTGTTTGAATGAAAGTGAAGATAGAGCTTCATACTTGAAGACACTGTTGGAGCTAGTGCAAAGGTAAGAAAAATCTCTTAAAAACAACTAGATAAGCACAGGAGAAAAAAGCAGTAAACAACAGTAGGTAAACAACATGTCAATCGTAAATCAATACGTCTCAGTTATAACCATCAATGTAAATGTACTCAATTCACCAATTAAAAGAAATAGACTGGCACAATGCATTAGGAAATAAAATCCAACAATATGCTGTATATAAGAAACACACTTGGGGCCAGGGAGATGACTAAGTAGAATAAGTGCTTCCCTGGCAAGCTCAAGGGCCTGAGTTCAATCCCCAGTTACAAAAAGAAAAAGAAAAAAAAAAAAAAAAAACACTTAACTCATAAACAAATTCATAGGCCAAAAGTCAAAGAATGGAAAACAATACTACATTCTCCTGCACGTAAGAAAAAACAGGGGCAAGAAATCCTGGGCAACAAAGGCAAGACAGGAGGCATTACAATTCCTGACTTGAAATTATGCTACAAAGCCACTGTGATAAAATCAGTGTGGTATTGGCAAAAAAAAATAGACATGAGGATCGATGGAATAGATTAGAAGATACAGAAGCAACTACAAACACACTCAACCGTCTTATCTTTAATAAAGGGACCAACCATGCTTACTGGAAGAAAGCCTCTTTAACAAATGGTGCAGGAAAAACTGGTTCTCTACATGCTGAAAACTAAAACTTGACCCAGGTGTATCACTGTGCACTAAACTAAAGTCAAAATGGATTAAAGATCTGAACATTAAAACATAAACACTAAATCTCCTGGAAGATAAAATAGGAAGAAGTCTTGAGGACGTAGGAGTAGGCAAACAGTTCATGAACAAAAATCAAACTGCCGGGGAGATACTTGAAAGAATTAACAACTGGGACCTCCTCTTATTAAGAAATGTTTTCACATCAAAAGAAATTACTAATAGAGTGAAAAGACAACACACAAATTGGGAAAAATATTAACTAATAAGCACTCAGACAAAGGTTTTCTATCTAGAATTTCTAAAGCACTAAAAAACAAGAGAATGTAAAGCGGCTGTGCCTGACAGCGCATCTGACGCGAGCTCAGGTGGGGCAGAGTAGGGGGCGGTAGTCGGGGGTGGCGGGAGAAGGAGGCGGCGAATCCTTATAAATGGGGCCCAAGCAGGACCCGAAGCCCAAGTTCCAGGAGGGTGAATGAGTACTGTGTTTTCAAGACCCTTTTCTTTATGAAGCAAAGTGTGTAAAGGTTGCCATAAGGGACAAACAAGTAAAATACTTTATGCACTACAGTGGCTGGAATAAAAATGGGGATAAGTGGGTTCCAGAAAGCAGAGTGCTCAAGTATGTGGGCACCAATCTGCAGAAACAGCGTGAACTTCAAGAGGCCAATCAGGAGCAATATGCAGAGGGCAAGATGAGAGGGGCTGCTCCAGGAAAGGAGACATCTGGGCTGCAACAGAAAAACGTTGAAGTGAACACTAAAAAAGAACAAACAAAAAACCCCTGGTAATGGAGATGGTGGCAGTACCAGTGAGACACCTCAGCCTCCTCGGAAGAAGAGGGCCCGGGTTGATCCTACTGTTGAAAATGGAGAAACATTTATGAACAGAGTTTTAGTTAAAGTAAAGATCCCTGAAGAGCTAAAGCCGTGGCTTGTTGATGACTGGGACCTAATTCCCAGACAGAAACAGCTCTTTTATCTTCCTGCCAAGAAGAATGTGGACTTCATTCTAGAGGACTATGCAAACTATAAGGAATCTCGAGGAAACACAGATAATAAGGAGTATACTGCTAATGAGGCTGTAGCAGGGATAAAAGAATACTTCAACGTGATGCTGGGCACTGAGCTCCTAAACACATTTGAGAGACCACAGTCCGCCGAGATCCTTACTGATTACCCTGATGCACCCATGTCCCAGGTGTAAGGAGCACCACATCCACTGAGATTGTTTGTACGAACTGGAGCAATGTTGGCCTGTACACCTCTGGATGAGAAGAGCCTTGCTTTATGACTGAATTATCTTCATGATTTCTTCAAGCATCTGGCAAAGAATTCGGCAACTTTGCTTAGTGCCAGTGATTATGAAGTGGCCCCTCCTGAGTACCACAGGAAAGCAGTGTGAGGCACACTCATTGGTGTTTGGATCTCTGTCAATATGGTTTTGTTCCTAGTTTTTCTCTTGTACAAATGATGTACCTTGAAGATATTAATGCATAACAGAGTTGATGTTTGTTTTGTTTCAGTTTAAACAGAAAGAAAAGGGGTTACAGCTCCCAAAATAAATAAATAAATAAATAAAATTTAAGAAAAAACATTAGAGCCCCAAAATTTAAAGACCCAATCCAGAAATGAGCATCTGAGATAAACACGCACTTCTCAGAGGAAGAAATACTAGAAGCAAAAAAATACATGAAAAAAATGCTCCACCTCACTGGCCATTCATGAAATGCAAATTAAAACAACGAGATACCATCTCAGCCCAGAAAGAATGGCTATTGTAAAGAAATCAACCAACAACAAATGTTGGAGAGGCTGTGGGGAAAAAGGAACCCTTCTCCACTGCTGGTGGGAATGTAGACTAGTGCAACCATTATGGAAATCAGTGTGGAGACTCCTCAAAAAATAGGACCAGAAATCCCACTCAATCCAACTATCCCCCTTCTGGGAATTTTCCCAAAAGAATTTAAAACATCATCTGATAGTGATTATATGTGCACCTATGTTTATAGCAGCACAATCTGTGCTAGCCAAATCCTTGGAAACAACCAAAATGCCCATTACCTGAAGAATGGATGAAAAATATATGGTACTTTTATACAGTGGAGTATTACTCAGCTATGAAGAAAAATAAACTCGAAACCTTCATATATAAGTGGATGCCAATTGAAGATACACTCATAAGTGAAACAAGCCAGACCCATGTGTGTAAATATCGTGTAGTCTCCCTAGTGTAAGAACTGAAAAGGAGAAAAAAAAATTGAAAGGTATAACACAGTTAAATGGAAAGTGAGAACTTAGGGATTAAACACTGAAGAGAGAGGAGAAAAGCTAGGAAATATAGTAGGGGCAAAACCAGATATTTATACACACAAGGTGGTTAAGGCAATGGTGCTAAGAAGCTCCATCAGGTTTTTGAAAATAGCAGTTAATGGGTAGAATTCTCACCCTGACTAACTCTATATGCTGATATCTGCGAACTAAGCAGTTTCACTGAGGACAGAAATGTGTAATACTAAACCATGCTTGAAATACCTGTCATTTTGGTCTTCTAAATGCATACTTCTTCTACTATCATATCAAAGGGTTAGCTCAGTTGTTTAAGCACCTGCTCTGGCAAATCCAGTCAGATGCAGGGGACCACAATTCAATCCCAAGCTCCACGTGCCTTACCAGACCCGCTCTTAAGGCAGCCTGAGCCAGCCCCTGTCAAAAAATCATTCTAATATCATATCAATTATTGATGTGCTCTCCTTAAAGTAAATGTTTTTTCTAAAAAATTGGTAATAAAAGAAAATGAGAGACAAGGAAAAAAAATCATAGGATTGTCCTGCTACAGTGTTGTATATGGTTTGATTTCTAAATTTCTGTATAAAAATGTATAATTGTTTTTTTCATATTCTGTAGCGATTTAAAGTTTGGAATATCCAAAGTTGTTGGAAAATAGCAGTTTCATGTTATGTCTAAGGTATTTGATATTCAGACAGATAGTGATGTTAAGTTCAACTGCATCTGTTACAGGTTAATAATATCTTTAAGTTTCTCTTCTGGATGTTTAACAACTAAAGTTTGCAGACAAAAATTAGAGAAATAGAGGGGCTACAAGGATAGCCAATATTTTGTCCCTAGCCCTTCAAGGTCAGTGAGGACTCAAGACATTAAACAACTTGTGCTGTGACATCCTGTAACTAAGTGGTGCCCCAAATTTTCTGATCAAGGAGATTAGGGGGCCACAGAGGAAAGTAATCTGTGATGTATGGTGTGCCTAAGGAGAGTCACCTAGAGAGAAAAAAAATTCTCTCAGTCTTTCACAGAGAGTAAATTGGTCAAGCAATGGCCATGACTCATCCAGATGGCTGGCACTAACGAAAGATTTATAAGGTGCTGTATGTGCTTTCAGGGGATTTGACTGACCTTGTCAGATACAAAAGTTACGTTTTTAGTTATATAGGTCTTGCTTTAACTTGGTCTTAAACATCCAGCAAAGAAGTATAACCACAATGTATAAAAAGTAATGCCATATTAATATGCTCATCTGTAAAGGGCTCAAGTCAACAGCTTTTGACAATTGCCAGATAACCCACTACTGTTGTGGACCACTGGACTATATTGGGATATTTTGCTGAACTGAAGTACCTACAATCTTTAGATTGTAGGCTTCAACTATATGAAAAGGTCCTTTAAACACTTCTCCAAATACAGCTTCTCTAACTGCAGTGGAACCCTCACCTCTGACAAAACAGAACTAAAAAGAGAGATACAAATAAAGGATCATTTTTCAGTGAAAAAAATATATGTATATACAAGATAGTTAGGATATACAGCTACTTTCTCTTAGTTCAATGAGAAGAAAGGTTTGTACTAATATTGTTTAAACAAGATACCATGTCTACATCTCGTCCTCTGAATAACTACTATGAAGACAACAATATGCAATGGATTAGTTATTTGAACTGTCCTACTAATCTGTTTTGAAACTGTTTCATTGTTATTTTATGTTTTTTCTCATTAAAATGAAAAAAGATTAAAAAACAGAATAAAATGTATCAAGGTAGAAGACAAAAAAAATACAGCAATAAATATGTACAGTTAATTTGTTAACTAAAAGAGATTATAAATTTTCACATCACTAAATTTCAGTTCTTTCCTTCTTTTGTACTTTTTTTTTTTTTTTTTGTATTTTAGTATAGGCTCTATAGGATCTCACTACATAGATCAGACTCAGTGGTTGACCTGTGTTCAGCCTTCCAAGAGCTGGGATTACAGGTGGGCACCACCACTCCCAGTCTCAATATCTCAGTGGGCCCTGGAGGCAGGGCCATGAGGGCACTCCAGGGAACAAACCTTGCAGTCCGCCTAAATAGGCGCTTTAATCCCCTGAGCTCTTTGGCCAGCCCTACTTCCTTCTTTTGCAAGGTGTTTTTTTGTTTTGTTTTGTTTTGTTTTGTTTTGTTTTGTTTTGGGCTGGGTTTTTTTGGTTTTGGCTTTGGTTTTGGTTTTGGATTTTTGGTTTTGTTTTTGTTTTTGTTTTTGTGTGTGTGTGTGTCCTATCAGGGATTGAACTCAGGACCTTGCGCTTGCCAGGCAGGTGCTCATTCTAACTGAGTTATTGCCCTAGTCCTACTTCCGTCTTTTGGAAAAATACACTCTACGAAATTTAACATGACTGATCTTACTTGAATAAAACTTCAACCTGAAATGTGTTAATTATAATTGGGAGATTTAAAAAAGACTAAAAGGTGGAAAGAAGCTAAAAACAAGATGTTATATAGATCTATCAACTCCCTACAAAGAATATAATCATACTATACTGCAAACATACACTAATGAAATCTTAAGTATTTTAAAAATTAAAATTTAAAACAATTTTAAAGAAATGATTATGGTCTCTTGTTACATGGATTTACTTATAAAAACTTCAAGTTTATCCTTCTTTACTCCATTGTACTAAATGGAGTACTCTTTTTTATTTAAAAAAATCTATATTTTTTTATCCCTTACTTGATTGATGTGCATTTGGGTTGTTTCCAAGGTTTAGCTATTATAGCAGAATTAGGCTGCTATAAACATGGATGCACATATATTGCTGTGATATGATTTGAGAGGGGGGTATTTTAGGGAAGGGTCCACTGGGTGTGCAGGGTCTCATTACTAGATCAGGCTCATTGTGATTCTCTGGTTTACAACCTCCCAAGACCTGGGATTACAGGTGCATGGCACCACACTCAGTCTCAGTGCTGTCTCAGTAGTCCCTGGAGGGTGGGGCTGGTATGGCAGGCCCAGGAATCAAACCCCAGCCCCTGCGCCTGCTTGCAGGTGCTTTAATCTGCTGAGCTATTTGGCCAGCCCTGGTATGACATTTTTTAATTCTTCTGGGAAGATTCCAGAAGAGAAATAACTGGATGAAATGACACCTCTAATCCTGGCTTTTTGAGAATGCCACACTGATTTCCACAGTGGTTGGACCAGTCTGCCCTGAGAAGGGTTTCTTTTTCCCCACAGCCCTTCTACCATTTGTTCTTGGTTGACTTCCCGATGATAGCCATTCTTTCTGGAGTGATATGGAATCTCTGTGTTTTAACTTGCAACATTTGAATGGCAAATGATATTGAACATTTTTTCACATATTGATTGGCTATTTGTATTTCTTCATCTGCAAAGTGCGTATGCATCTCAGATGCCCATTTTTGGATTGGGTCTTTGAATTTGGGGGGCTTGATTCTTTTCAGTTCTTTATAACTCTACATACAAGCCAATTGCATAATATTTTTTCCCACTCTGTGGGTTATCTTTTCACTTTGCTAGTGCTTTCTTCTGATGTGTAAAAACTTTTTAGTAAGATGAGACCCTGGTTGTTGATTCTTTGAACTATTTCCCCACACTCCGGCTTTTGTTCATGAAGTCTCTGCTTACACCTATGTCTACAAGATTTCTACCTACTTTCTTTTCTAAAGTAAGACACAGAAAATTGTAGGCTGTTCCTGGTCCCATATGAATACTCAACATAAGATAACCTCAGCAGAAGGGATTTTAATCATCAAGTTGATAGGATGACCCACTTTGGGGATCTCAGTCACTGTCCTTCTCCCGCACCCCTGTCACTGTCCAACCGGCTCATGAGCAAAGTGGCCATGGTAGAACAGGGGGAGGCTGTGCATGGGCACAGCAACATGGACTTCACTCGCCAAGGCTGGTCTGGCTGTGGCCACTGCTGAGGGTTCTCTCTGCCAACAGCAAAGCCAACACTGTACCCCAGTATGACGCCACTTCGCAGAGTAACCAGTCAGTGACCTGGTCACAAAATGATTAATTTAGACTAGTTTCCTCATGAAAGGGGCAGCACTAAATACATACTGGAGTTGGCATACATGAAGGACAGAGAAAAAGGAGGCACATGAAGACAGAGGCAGACATTAGAATACTATGGCCACAGGCCCAGAAGCTCAGGAAGGCTGATGGCCAACATCAGCTGAAAGAGGCAAGCAACAGGTTCTCCCCTCAAGCCCCTAAAGCCCCTAGGGCATGTGGCCCTGTCTGCACCTGCATTTCAAGTTCTGTTCTCCAGAACTGTGCAACAATAAATTTCTGTAATTTAAAGCCACCAAGTGGGTGGTAATGTCTTACAATATCCCTAAGGAATTAATACAAAATCTGTAAACTAATAAAAAATCTGTATTTATTTACTGAGGCTACCATAGCAAATTGTCATAAACTTTGTGACTAAAGCAACAAAACTGTTATCTATTTTAGTTCTGAAGACTAGAAGTCTGAAATCAAGATGTCAGCAGGCTGTGCATGCCCTGAAGGCTCAAGAGAAGGCTCTCCACTCTTCTTCCATTTTTGTGTGGCCGCATGTTTTCTAGCTTTGTGGCCACATCACTACTAACTGTCTTCAGAGCATTTTCTGCTCTTTGTGTCTATGTCTTCTTTCCCCTAATTAGCTCTGACTAATTAGCCTAAGACAAACATCACCAGAAAAGGCATGGCTTTTAGGATCTAGTTACTAATAAAGGAGATAGCTCTTAGAATTTCCTTTTATTATGAGGGTACCAGGGATTGAAATCAGGACCTTGGGATTGCCAGGCAGGCGCTTGTGTCATTGAGCTATCTTCCCCGCTGAGATAACCCTTACAGGCTCTGCTGTATAAGGAAAACCTATACAACATGCAGTTACAGTAAAAAACCTAGATATAGCATCACTGTTACTCTACACGGACACAGCATGAACTATTTAATTTCCCCAAGGCTCAAAAAAAAAAAAAAAAAAAAAAAAAAAAAAAAAAAAAAAAAAAAAAAAAAAAAAAAAA
>PVKA01046119.1:0-15121 GCA_004027165.1 Ctenomys sociabilis | reverse complement strand
TTGTATCACCCACTAGACTATGAGTTACATGGTAATAAGTATTGTTTTAGTCAGTTCTGTATTGAAAATCTTATGCAGTGCTTGACCCATTGTTTATAGTAAAAATGCTTATTAAATGATAAGTGAATAAATGTGCAAACAAAAGACTCAGATCTTGAATTTAAGCTGCTCATATCTCTTAAAGGAAAACCAGAAATATTGCATTATTCTTAAATTTATGTCTTGAAACTGTGTAATTGTTTTATTCTGATTAATTCTTTTGATGCTGAAGTGGAATAAATACCAACATAATTACCCACATTTTCCTCAATATTGTTTTCATTTACTATTAAGAGATTTTAAAATCTTGTTCTATAAATTATTTTTATCCCAATTGTTTGGAAAGGCTTGGAAGAATTCCCTTTTGCTAGACAGCACATTTTTCAGTTAACATGTGATTTTCCAACTCTTCCTCGCCCACAGGCGAGTCTCTGAGTGAGAGTGATGTCCTGTCAGTGTTGGCATTGCTCCTGAAGGTGTCTTATCCTCCTTTTTGTCTCACATTTGAGCTCCTAGAATGTCTGTTGAGAAGACTAGTTTGAGGGCAAAACATAGGATGGACTAAGAACTTTCTTGGAACAAGTTAATAAGTCTGCTTTTAGAAGAACAAGACATACTAAAAGCCTAATGCAAAAGTCCTTTAAACTATCTGAACTGGACATTTATATGATGGAGTTCATTCTGAAACACAAACACACAAACACACACACACACAGATGAAGTTCGTTCTGAAACACACACACACACACACACACACACACACACACACACATCCCTTCCAAATGAATATCAAACTTGTGATTCTAACAATTTGAGCTTAAGTTAGACATCTTCTAATGCTATCCCAAAACAGACCACAAAAGATACTTATTCAGAACATAATTTATGTCTTAATTACATATTGTAAACTTTCTGAGATACTAACAAGATCCTAGGCAAATGTAAGGTTAAGCCATGCCCCAAAATTTGAGTCACTAATTTATTTTCTGTTTTCACTTTGTAACATAATTTAATATTTTAATAGTTCATTTAATGTTTTGGACTCATGTAACTTCTCTACAAAATGATAATGGTATAGTAACCTTTTAAGAAGAAGTAAGCCAGTACCAAAGTCTAAGATACAGGATAGATATAAGTCAGGGGTCAGGTGTTCAAGGAGAAGGGAAATGGTGTTACTTTACAAGTATTAGAAAATGAAACAAGCTTATGGAGGAAAACAAAAGACACACTGAGAAGAAATGAAAACCAAATGAATCAGTCGATTCCATTACTTATTTAATAAGTGTTTATTGATTCATTTTTTTGTTTTATGTACTACAGTACCTTTGGGGAATACAAAGACTAAATTGAAATGTTTGAATTTTAAAGACACTAGAGTCACCTAGGTTGTGTCTTAAAACACTTCACTACTTATGTCACATAGTTTCATTTTTTTATTATGCTGAATAATTTTGGAAAATACCAGTTTCAATAGGAGAATTTTCATATGCATGTATCATAATAAATTTTCAGTATATAAATAAATAAATAAATAAGTAAATATATATATATATATATATATATATATATATATATATATATCCATTACTATTACTTTTCCTTTTATCCTTCTCTTGCTCCTTAAATATCTTCCTATTGTCTAATAGTATCCCTCCTATTTTCATATCACCTTTATTTTTTGGTTTGGGCTTTTATATTTTAAATTCCATATATTGGGGAAAATATGATATATTTCTCTTTCTGAGCCTAGCTTGTTTTAATTATTATGATGGACTCTAGTTTTATCCATTTTCCTGCAAAGAATTATTTTCATTCTTCTTTATGGCTGAAATATCTAGATAGATAGATAGATAGATAGATAGATAGATAGATAGATAGATAGATAGACAGGCAGACAGACGGACAGACAGTTGGATAGAAAATAGTCCATTTTCAGTCATCTATGCTTAGACTTAGGCTGGTTCCATATCTTAACATCATTACAGAGCCACAGTGAACATATCTTCATAGCATGTTTACTTTAATTTTTTTGGAGATAGACTGAAAAGTTATATAGCTAGATCATATGGTAGTTTTACTTTCAGTTTTATGATGATATCCTATATTGATTTCCACAGAGGTGACACTAATTTTAATTTGCACCACATCCCTACCAGAATTTATTGTGCTTTGTAGTATTAGTGATAGGTATTCTGAATGGGATGATATGAAATTTCGATGGTTCTTATTTGCATTTGCCCCAAAATAAATATTGTGAATGTTTTTTCATATATTTATTGTTAGTTCTCTTAAGAAGTAGTCACTGAATTTATCTACTAATTTTTTCTCTTTCGTCAGTTAGTATTTTGAATTCTTTATATATTCTAGATATTAAACCCTGTCAAAAGAGTAGCTGATAATGATTTCTCCCCATTTTTTGTCTTTGCCTTTTTCTCTGTTGATTATTTTTCCTAGAAAGACTATTCTATTTTCTGTAGTGCCAAGTGTGAGATTCTGCTAAAATAATAGCTTTTATTTCAGCAACTAATATGAGTATGAATAGAATGGTGGAGCAGTTATGCAATAAAACAGCTTTACTGATTAGACAAACAATTCAGTTTAAGAAATATGGCTGTGACTAGAGTTTCTAAATATAAATTATGTTTAATCTTAAATTTGTTTCAGATTTTTTTACTCAAAATGTTAAAACATAGATCCTATTATTTTTCATTTATGACTTATATCCTATTTCAATAGTCTAATTCATAAATATCAAAATTGTAAATACATAAGTGTTTGAAACATTTAAGCAAATACTTCTTTTATTGGCCTGAAAACTGGAAAACAAATTTTATTCTTTTACCTATTTATTTATTAATTTATTTAATATTTTAGGGAGGGATCTACAGAGTGTTCAAAGTCTTGCTCCTGGATTGGACTTGTAATGATCCACCTGTTTATGGCCTCCCAAATTCTGGGATTACAGGCTCGCACCACCATATCCAATCTCAATTGCCATCTCACTGGGCCCAGGGATTACGCCCCCAACCCCTGCACCTGCTTAAAGGCTCTTTAATCTACTGAACTATTTGGCCAGCCCTAAGAAATTTTAAGGGCAGCATTCATTGGATGTGAACTGTGTATTGTAGAAGGATCAACACAGCACACTTTTGGGAAGGAAGGCTAGGATTCAAACAGTGTCTTTATATATCTTTGCTATGTAAAGTGGTGATGAATTATATAGTTGTTGAATAGTGTGATTCTGTCTATGATGTATGCAGAAGAAATACTGTGTACTTCTGTTTAGTTATTTCCCATTTGATATATAATTAAGACTTAGAATGTTAAGAACACAGCAAACTATGTTTATGCTCAAATAACAGAAAGAAAAGACCATAGCAACAAAAGTTTCATGATTCTGACCTGTGCATCTATACATATTGATCGGCTGCTCAGCGGGATCCCTTGGGCTCAGATTGGCCTATTTCCTGTCATCAAATGTTACTAAGAATCCCAGAGACAGTGATAACTGGGAAACATTATTTCTAGTGGGACTGACAGTGTATCCCTGGCATTAGTGGCACTGGAAACCATGAGGATTTGCCCAGCCACCTTGGGGATCTGTGACTCAATTTGCCGAATATTGGCTAAGGTACAAAATAAATGTCAAAGAGAAAAATAATGAAATTATCAGTCTTCCCCCTAAAGTATGCTGCTTTTCCCTCTTTCCACCCACTTGTTGCCCTGGAAACCTGGATACTGCAGGATCCAGGATTCAGGCCTCCTTCTTCAACCCTCTAAAGTGTAAAACACAAAGAATAAAGGATGGGGATGAGAACTGGAGTGCAGGTTGGGAACGGAGATTAGGAAAATAATACACAGAATGATATAGCAGTAGTAGAGACAGGATGAATCAGATCTTTGTTCCCAATTTTTTGAGCAATGTCTAGACTTTGTCCTTTGCACAGACTAGAGAAAGAGTAGAATTTTAATGCAGTCAACATAGAGACACTGTAATTATGTTTTTCCTGTGCAATTTCATGGAACTAAAGATTTATCTCTTTAAAAGAGGGTACAGTTGCTCAGAACTGACATTACATTTTCTTGGTAGAGTTGACTCATAAGATAAGTGTTTTTGTGTTCGAATATGATTGAATAGCTTAGCAAACAGGAAATGAAGACAAGTGTTTTTATACAAGACTTTTCTAGCATCTTTTTCTCTACATATTAGTAAGGCATCTGTGCTCACTTTCTAAGTGGAGGTGCTGTGTCTTTCATCTGAGTGTCTTGATCTATGCCCTGCACAAATGCCACAGCTGAAATTACATCCACCTACTTTGCCCAATTGGTGTCTCTTTCAATAGTTAAGTAAACATATTTTTAAAGCAAAAATAGCTTCCTCTGGAATACTTAGATCCGGAATACATGAAACCCCAGAAACCAAAATAGAATTCCTGTGACTCTTCTGAGTTAAAATACTTGTAAATGGCTTTAGTGGATGTGACATTTGCTTATTGATTTAAGGCCACTTTAGATCACCTTTGTTGGTTATTTTAAAGTACATAGACAAACCAACATACGTCATAATCCTCCCTAATTCCAAATATGGACAAGTCATTAAGTGATTCTTTTATTTCTAACTTGCACTCCAGAAATCATGTCTTTTAAAGGGGCAGCAATATGTGTGTTAGAGATTCAGTATACTTTGGATACCCTCTGTTTTGCCAATGTAAAAATCCCTCCAATTGTTATCCATTTTTATTGTAGGCAAAAATGTGATCCTCTGAGCTTTCTGATCGAAAGTCACCCCAGTTTCTGACTTAGAGTTTGACACAACTGTTCCTTGGTAAGTTTATATTATATATCTCATTTTATATTCTAAGGGTCACCAAAAGGGCTTTCAGTACAAATATGGTATTGAGAAACTTATTTTGTAGCGACATTTGAGGAAAATAAAAGTTAGAAAATTTATCTAATACTAGTTGCTATTATTTAGTAAGTTGCTAGTTACTCACTACTTAATATTCAGAATACTAAATGTTTATTTGTCAGACATTATACTGGGAGGAAAAAAGTGTTTCTATTACCATGGTTTGTACATAGTTGTCTCTCCAGAACTCCAAACCTTCATGCAATCATCAGGCGGGTGGACTTCTAGAGTTTGTGATTAACTCATGACTGTCTTGGATTATGGGTGTGAGTGCTGCTGGGATTATGGGTGTGAGTGCTGCACTTGGCCTGGGACTGACAGACTGAACGCAACATAAGGGAGACAGACTTGCTCTCTGGAGACATTGTTGACACTGTTACTGCCCTTTAGCTCTTGCTCTTTTGCTATATTCTGCCATCATGAACTGCTGCCCTCTGCCTTGTGTCACTCTGCCTTGGTGCCAACTGAGTATGGACTGAAAGCCCTATGAACTGTGAGCTGAATAAATCTTTCCTTCCCTAAGTATCTGGTATTTGTCCCAGCAATGAGAGAAGAGTAACTGAGACGTATGTGCTGTATTCATTACAAGTTATTAGCTGTGATATTTTAGTGAAGTTACTAAACTTGCAAGTGCTGTACAGTAATTGGATACATTTTTATGAACAAGAAATTATATACATATGATCACTAATCTTCACAATTATTTTTCATTTTAAAGATAATTAGACAGGTAATTCTCTCATAGGTAATTTCTCATAGAGTTGAGAAATTCACTAAGTGTTATGTACAGAGTGATGGAGATAAAAATTGAACCAGTATTTTTATATATTTTTCCATAGCACACAGCTCACATGAGACAAGTAGTCAAATGCAAACACAGTCAAAGCCAGATTATATCCATAATTTTATTCTCTATCCTATAAAAATAGATATTTACAAGATTTGAAATAAAGTTGGTGTATTAATTCCAATTTGGTTTTAAATATCTCATGCTGTTTGTAGGATAAAATCCAGTTTATGAGGTCATATGAATGTGTCAGAAGAGGTCAGTATGGTGAGAGGAAGGATTTTTTGGCCAAAAGAAATAACATAATTAAGAGGTACATTTAGAATGAAAAATATGCAGGAAAAGGAATGTTATTTGGACAAGTATAGGACTAAGCAGATTGTCTAAAGTACCTGGAATTGTCTTGGTTGCATATATAGCATTTGTTCATATTCCTACATGATTGTATATCAGTTAAAATTTATTCCTATCATTTGGTCTTAATGTATTGGCTGGTCTAAATACTACTGTGCATAAGAACTAGCAATTAACTTCGATTTGCCATTATTAAATGGCTGGTGATTTTAATTTTTACAGTGAAAAATGGTGTTTCTGATGGAATTAAACTAAAAGACAAATATTTTTAGCTCACATTTAAATTTTGTATATTTCTTGTGACTAAATCTATAGTTATGGAAGCTTTGCACATATCATGGGTGATATGTCCTCAGCACTAGCTGATTTCACTTGGGTGATATATGTGGATATTCGTTCAGTTTTATTTCTGACTTACTGTGTAGCAAATACCACAATTACACATTCATATTTTATAGAAGGCTTCTTACAGTATCACTCAAATGTGCAGTAAATTTAGATTCAGCCTATTTCAGATGGACTTAAATGTGTCATTTCATTTTCCATCTGTAGACTTGTCAAATATATATGAAATATACAAAAAGTACGTGATATTTCCATATACACTTTCAGCCCACAAAATAATCATATATTTTTAATATATTGCTTTCTAACAAGTTTCTGTCAAAGTACACACATAATTGGATGCAAAGATTGAGTAATAGTATATGTTAAAGTATAATGTGCTTAATGTAACAATGTAAACAAATCATGCTTTTCAACTTTCTCTGTTTTACACACAGATGCAACACAGGCATGAAAAATTTTGAACTAAGAATGCAGTGTGACGAAGAGGGTCAAACTGCCAAGATTTTAGTTAGTCATATTCCTTTATTGTAGTTTGATGCAAAACAAAACAATAACAAAAAAAAATTGGAGACATTTAGTTGGCCTGTTACAGTGTGTATCAGATAACACACTATGTTTGTCTTGTTCTGCTGACTTGAACTTATCAAGAGTGGAGTGTACCATTTTTAATTTTTTTCCCTGAAGCTCTGTTACACAACAGATGGGATGTCTAACATCCTTTTCTATTTAAAACATTCAAGTTCTAATCAACAGGAGGGTTTTAGAATGTTAAACCAGCCAGCCATAAGAAATGTGTCATGCAGTTTCCTGTCATTCTAATTAATTAGATAGCATTATTTGTTGTCCCCAATGAACCTCAATAAGCTCAATGGTAAGATAATAGCATCATTTAATCAGGGTTTCTTTTTGTCATTTTTTGCTTGGGTTGGAAACAAACTAAAATATTTTAATATTTTCCAAAATTTATGAGAACTATGATTTATATAGGAGACATATATGTAAAGATTTTCTCAGTTTTATGCTACAAAATTTTAACATTCTAACATACTTTATTTGAAAAACATTTTCAATTCATTATGTCTTTTATTGACAAAAATGTATCATGAAGTTTTATAGAAAGATTTCTATTTTTTCTTATAGCTTTAGATTGTGTTAAGCAAACAACATTTTCTGTACAAATAAGCAGTCGATCATATACTGCTCTTCTTTTTTAAATATTGATTATAGTAAATGTTGTAAGTTGTTGACTTGAACCTTGAACAGCTCAGCATATTAATATGACATTATTTTTCATACCTTGTTATTAATTAAAGGGGAAGTTAATAGTAAAATATAACTCTTAAAATTTTGTCATAGTTATTAAGAAATAAGTGAAGGTGAAATTAGTGGTGAAATAAAAATCTAAAGAGACAGTTTTACTCTAAGTATTTAATGTCAGTCTAAACGATGGGATTATGACATAGGAGAGACATAGTAAGTGAAACAATAGGCTATTAAGCAGCTAAAAAAATAATAGTTCCAGCATAGATTTCCAAGTGTGTTTAGGCTCATGTACCATAATGAATATTGACCTATCACTACCTTCCTTAAAATATGTTACCAACACAAATCAATAAATTTATGTTTTTCTTTGATAGTTGTGCCTTGATATTTTCTCAAAATTTATTTACATAGGGTTGGCTAGACAGCTCAGCAGATTAAAGCACCTGCTTAGATAGACTCAGGGACCAGGGTTTGATCCCTGCTGTGCTGTGCCAGCCCCCACCCTGGGGTACACTGAGAGGAGGACTAAGGTGACATGGTGGTGCTCGCCTGTATTCCCTGGGTTTTGGGAGGCTGAAAACAGGAGGATCTCGATGAGTCTGGTCTGTATGGTGAGACCCTGAATCATTTATTTAAATGTATACATTTGTACCTTCAGTGTTGAAACATATAGAGATGTATTGACATAAACTCTTGTTTGTGTTAATAAAAATGCATGATAACTCTAATGGCTGATGACAGCAACAACAACAAAAAATCTAAATAATAAAAGCTGGCACATTCATGGCTCCCAATATATCCTCCTTTCTCATTTTGTTTTGTCAGAGATCGGTGTTCCACTGCAGTTGCAGAACCTGTATTTGGAAAAGTCTCTAACGGACCTTTTCATAGTTGAAAATCTAAAGACTGTAGGAACTTTAATTCAGCAAAGTAACCCAATATAGTCCAATAGGGCATAATAATAGTGTGTTATCAGCAGAACTGGCAATTGTCTGAAGTTGACGATTTGAGCCTTTTACAGCTCAGCATATTAATATAGCATTAGTTTTTAATACATTGTGATTGTACTTTTCTGCTGGATGGTTAAGACTAAATTAAAACAATACCTATATAACTAAAAATGTAACTTTTATTTGACAAGGTCAGTCAAATCCCCTCAGGATTTACCCTGAAGCCACACACAGAACCTTGTAGATCTTTTGTCAGTGTCAGCCATCTGGATGAGTCATGGCATTGCTAGACCAATTTGCTCTCTGTGAAAGTCCGAGAGAATATTTCCACGCCCTGTGACTCTCCTTAGGTACACTCTGCATCATAGATCACTTTCCTCTGTTTCCCCATAATTTCCTTGATCAGAAGTTTGGGAAACCATTGAGTTATACAATGTCACAATGCAGGTTCACTTATGTCCTGGGTCCTCACTGACCTTGGAGGGTTAGGGCTAAAATATTGACTATCTGTGTAATCCCTCTATTTCTTTTATTTTTGGTCTGCAAACTTTAATTGTTAAACATCCAAAAAAGAAATGATGTTGTTACCCTGAAAGAGAGGCAGTTGAGCTTAACATCACTATCCGTCTGAATATCAAATGCCTTAGACATCACATGGAACTAGCATTTTCCAACAACCATGGATATTCTAAAATTTAAATCCCTATAGAATGTGATAAAAACAATTATACATTTTAACATAGTTGCTAGGCAACCTGGTGCCATGTGTTACTAACTTCATAAAAGTGTAAATAAAGGACCATTTTGTTGTGAAAAAAATAGATAAAAAATACATATGTATACACAAAAGAGTAAGGACAGATATACAGGTACTTGGTCTTAGTTCATTAGCAATAAAAGTTCATACTAATATTGCTTAGACAAGATACCATGTTTGCATATTGTCTGCTGAATAACTTCTATGAAGACAACAATATGCAATGTGTTAATTATTGTAACCATCTTACTAACCTGTTTTGAAACTTTCATTGCTATTTTTTCTTATTAAAATGAAAAAAAAAAGCTGGCAGAGATGAAGATTTGATCCCCAGCACCACATGGCTCGCTGGCTCTGGCGCTGGGAGTACTGAGCTGATCACCAAGTTTGGGTGCGGTGCTGCATGCCTGTAATCCCAGCACTGGGGAGGCTGAAAACAGGAGGATCACTATGAGTCTGAGCTGCCTAGTGAGACCCTGTATGAAATATATAAAAAATTAATGATATTAATAATAACCCATCAATAACCAGTGCTTTCTCTTCAGCTCGTTTCTCTGAGACCATATTCCCTGAGTATCTGGTATTGTCCTCTGTTCCACAGTTATTAAATCAATCTTTTCAACATTTTGAAATCACTTCCAGATTTTGTTCTTAAGTTACCATATCTGGAATGGCTACTAGTCCGGAAGTTGTCTGACAAACACTTTCTTTAAAGGCCTGGACCTCCAACAAACTGACAAAGAAGCTGTAAAAACCGAATAGACTTTGAAGGTCATCCTTATCTGTTGCAACTATCCATCTGTGCCGTTATGATGTCCCCATACAGCCAGAGAGAATACAGAACGGAATGACCTTGGCCTACAGCTACAGCTGTTCAGTGCTCATTATACGCTGTGAAAGCTTTAAGGGATAAAATCCTGTGTTATGGGCTATCCTGGACACGTGCTTTCTCTCAGTAATTGGGACATGTTAAGGCCTAGAAAATACATGTAAATTACAGGGAGTGGAGAAAGCGAGGTGCCAGGAATCATGTTCAGTGCATAGAAGTAAATACTACGTGTGGTGTTATTTTAAACTATGTGCCCTACACTCAACTTACATCACAAGCAAAAATGCAATGCAGTGATGCCTCACAGCGCAATTTACTGTGTAAAGGCTCAGAGTCCTCATCTGACAGGAAAACACAGTAGAGCTGAGTAGAAAGTCTCTAAATTGTCCTACTACAGTAGCGAACACAGGTCTAAAGTTACAAAGAAACATGTGGGGCTCCCTTGAGTTCCAAAGAGGCATTCCATATGTTCCACATGTAAAGAATAAGAAGGAGCTCCTCAGCATGCTTAGCCTTTGAGATGACAGAAAATTTGATTTCAATTCTCAACACACACACAAAAAAAAGTATATTAAAGTACTTGTTGGCTTTGGCCTGCCTATTTGCAAAAGGAGCAGACACCGTTGTGAAAACTAGAAGCAGTATTCTCTATTGCTAGTAGTTATGACATAGATATGGTTTTGCCTCAGAAACTGATCCTTGAGTTGAACTTCCAACCAGTATTCCTGCTTTCAGTACAAGGTATTTGTGCTTCTGGACAATGCAAACAAGCATGCAACTCTAAAATACTTAAGTATTCACGGAAGTGCCCTAAGTTTTGCCATTGCTCTGTGAATACACAGTTCTCCAATTTTCAGTTTTAGTGAGAGGGAAGCAAACAGCTGAAGAAACTGTAGAGATAGTAGACAACAGTGATCTTGAAGGCATATGTGAGCTCAGAGCTGACAATGCTGTTTTAAGGATTACAGAGTTCTCTTTTGATGGTGTATCACATAGATGAACAGTTTTGATTTTCCTACCTTGGAACTGCACAGACATCAAACAATATGAAGCTTATATTTTTATCTAACTTTGGACAAATGTGTGTATTAATTTTGGTAAGCATTGGACTCTTTGAACATATTTCCCTATAAGAAAAATTTGAAAGACCATCAGATTCTTTTTTTTTTTTTTTTTTTTTTTTTTTGGTGGAAACAGGGACTGAACTCAGGCCCTTGTGCTTGCCAGGGAAGCACTTATTCCACTGAGCCATCTCCCCAGCCCCCTGCCATCATATGTTTTTGAGCTATGAAATTGTTTTGAGCTATGAAATTGTTCTTTCAGTTAAAAGGCTTCTTCACTTTAAATGAATTCATATGTTACAGCTATGTCACAATTGAGCTTATAGTCAAATTTATACCTTAACATATTACAAAGGTAACATAACTACAAAGCATCTTACAAAATATAATTTTTCAAACTTCTGTAATAATCATAATGGCACTAGTATTACTAATACTGATACTGCTGGTTTTTCTACTGAAAAGCATTTTTGTTAGTAACTCATAATAAACTTTATAATATATCACAGGGAATTAGAACATAATATTTCCAGATTTGTACCTGTACACTTGCATGTTCTTAGTAATAATTTAAATTTAAATAGCTATATATGGATGTAATGATTTCTTAGTTCATTAAGAACAATTAATTTCATACTCCAGTATATTAGCAATTTATTCACAATTTATTTCACAATTTATGTGAAAAATAAAAACAATAAAAAGTAGTAAAAATTATAGCTGTGTATGCTTCATAAAACTACTTTTTAGACAGTGCCATCATTGTAATTATTTAGAAATGATACTTGACTAGAATTTGCCCAAAAGAATGTTGTCTTCTCTGATTATAAATTCTCTTTTATTTTATTAAGCACAAATATATGCAGATGATGTGAAAAGAGGCCTTGAAAAGAAGAATACTTTAGCAAAAGGTAAATTTAGATCATTCCCTAAGGGTAGCACAGATTTTCTGGGATAACTGGCAGACAAAATGTGATCTTTCATAGTGTTTGTGCCAAAAATAATATATATATTTGCCATTAGTTTGTATAGATATAAAGCCAAAAACAAAGATATGAAAAGCATTTGCTACATAGATTTAAAAATATTAAAGACTACATTTTCTAAAATAATCACATCATACTACTCTTCACTATTTTCAATACCATTTGGTAAATTAATTCACTTTGAAAATATAATGAGCCACAAAGGTTTGTGTAGTATTAGAACCTAGAAACAAAGAAGATTGAGTTGTTTTGTATCAATTTACTTCACCCAGTGGTATAATTATATGCTATCACTATGAAAAATATTGCAAAAGGAACCACAGCCATTGATAGGCTCAGAGATCTTAACATCGAAAGTCTGGCATCACATTTCGTAATTCTCGCCCAGAGGTACCGTATACCTAAAACCAGGATGGATTTCCTCTGATTTTGTTTCTGGAGATTTTAGAGAAAAATCCATTTGCAAGTTTATTGTTGTGGTTGGCAGGATCCAGTCACTTGCAACTGTCAGACTGAGGTGCCTGTTTCTCTTGTAGCTTTTGGCTGGGCACTATTGGTAGCTGCTGGAGCTTGTCTTTCTCCATAAATAACTCAGAATATGCCGTGTTCTCCCTCCATACTGATCAGAATATATCTTCCTGGTATCTTCTTTGTGCTAGTTGGTGAAAAATATTTGCTTGTAAATATAGTTTGGACAGGCTCAACTAGATCATCTTTTTACTTGAAAATTATGAGTGGTGTGTCATATATAACATATACATAGGCACAAAGTCAATCAAATTCATAGTCCCAGGATATGAAAGCTATCACTTTAAAGATCTTCTTACCACAACATGTAGGACTGAATATTGTTCTTCTACTCTGATTGCTGATTTCTAGTTATGCATTCTGCAGAATTCACTTGACTATTTTTATTTGTAAAATTGGTATGGCAGTATTGGGGTGAGTTAGTAGTAATGCTCTTCAATACACAAGATCTATTATCTATAATTTGGAAGGCTTCATAGATGGCCTGATAAAGTGGTGATTGTGAACATATGTGCTAAAGTGAGTCTGAATATTTGTTTGACACGAGTTTGAGTAAGTGCGCTATTTTTCTTTCAATGCATTTGATTGTGATGCTCTTCCTGTTGTGGCAGTGTCTGGCAAACCTAACATGCCTGCATGAAGGATATACCTTTAGATACAATTTTGTACCAATATAACCATTTCATTGATTATATCCAGAGAAACAATGATAGTTCCCAGTACTACTCAGAAAATTAACTATCAAAGTCATTAAGAAAAGTCCATCTGTTTTTTAAGATCAAAAACATAAAAGAAAATTTCAAGAATGAAAGTAGATGCGAGGGCCAGCCAGATAGCTCAGTGTACTAAAGTGCCTGCTTCAGCAGGTCTGGGGACCTAGTTCTACCCACTGTATGTGGTACCAGCCCTGCCCCAGGAGCATAAAGACATTGAGATTGAGATTGAGTGTGGTAGCACGTACCCATAATCCCAGAGCTTGGAAGGCTGGAAACAGGAGAATCACTGCAAATCGGACCTGTGTAAAGGGACCCTGTAGATCTTGTGTGTGGGGGGGAGAGGACACATTAAAAAAGAGTAAATGCATTCAAAATATAGTTTTTCCAATGAATTTATATAATCGTGCTTTAATGTGACAAGACTCCACCATTAAAATAAAATTGAGGGCTGGAGGTGTAGCTCAGTGGAATGGGAGCTTGTCTGGCAAGTACAAGGGCCTGAGTTCCATCTCTGGTACAGCAAATAAATGAATAAATAAATGAAAATAAAATAAAATTGATCCAACTATAGAAGCTAAAATTAAACAATTCTCTTGCCTAATCATTTTGGCCATACAAAAAGTAAACTTCTGCAAAATCCTGAAGAGGATTTACTAGTTTTCTCTTTTCTTTCCAGAATAATTCCTTAACAGCTTTGTAAAACTAGTTCCTGGTCTGGAGAAAAGATAGATTATGTCCTAATCTGCTGTCTTTAAGGAAAATAATCTCTGCTTTTACAGAATGCACATTGACTATTTTCTGTGATCATGTCCTTAACCTGAAGAGATATGAACACATGAGATTTGCAGTCGACAAACTATAATATTCAATTCCTATATCCAAGTCCTGCTCCTTATAATAGATCACAAATTAAATAGTTGGTTGATCCTCCTAACATCTGTGGCTTGAATGAACCTTAATGGGAATTCCTGAAATCTGTGAATTTAATAATAAAAATATAAATAAATTAATTAATTAATAGTTTTACTCGCATCCTGTACTGATAAACTCTGTTTATCTATTACAATGTTTTCTTTGTAACTGTAGTTGATTTATATTTCCAGTAGCTATTTGTTCTACACTGTATTAGATTTTATTCCAACTATTGTAATCAGATACTCCACCATATTCTAGTAAATAATTATTTCTCTTCAGTTGGCTTTCTTTCATTCTAATTCCTTAGAGAAGTTGTACCTAACATTTTTATTAAGAAGTTATGATCTTTTTTCCTTTTGGCGAGTTCTGGCTGCCGTAAGGGTGGGTGTGGTATGTTCTTTTTTTTTTATTTATTATTATTATTTTTTTTTTTTTTTTTTGACAGGGTCTCACTATGCAGCCCACATTCACAGTGATCCTCCTGCTTCCTGCCTCCCTAGGGCTGGGATTACAGGCGCGCGCCACCACGCCCAGACTCCATCGCCGGCTCAGCGCACCCGAAGGCGGGGCCGGTGCGGCAAGCGGAAGCAGGAATTGAACCCTGGCCGCTGTGCTTACCTAGGCAAGCACTTAGTCCGCTGAGCTATACCGCCGGCCCTGGGTGTGGTATGTTCTCTTT
>PVKA01046118.1:0-15122 GCA_004027165.1 Ctenomys sociabilis | reverse complement strand
TATTGTGGACAATCATTTTTATTTGAGGTCTTATAGTAACTCCCATTTCTTTTTCTTTTTTTAAAATTAATTTTCTTTTCTGTCTTTTTAAAGAATACAAAATAAAGATAGAAAAAAAAACAGCATTAGAAACAATACAGAATTTCACTAAACTGGGCAAGGGAGCTAGCTCAGTGGTCTAAGTGCCTGCCTGACAAGCACAAAGACTTGGGCTCCATCCCAGATCCCAGGTACTGCATGCTATGCTGGCCCCATGTTGTGCAGGCCACCAAAACTAGGTGTAGTGGTGCACAACTGTAATCCCAGAGCTGGAGAGGCTGAGACAAAGGATCATTAGTAGTCTGCACTGCATAGCGAGACCCTGTACCAAATAAATAGATTTTTTTTAAATAAATAATTTTTAAAAATTCACGCATTACCTTTCTGATTCTTCTGATACAGGGAGACAAACTAATATAGGGACCTCCACCCTTATTTATTTTATTTTATTTTTTAGAGGTACCAGAAATCAAACTCAGGACCTTGCACTTGCCAGGCAGTCACTTACACCACTGAGCTATATCCCCAGCCCCCTCCAAAGATATAGGGGAAGTGAAATTCTCGACCTGACCTGGACGAGTTTGTGTTCTCCAAAACTAAAGAATGAATGTTACGAACAAATGGAGGTTATGAGCAGAATATATTTATTGAGGGCATAAAAGCTCCTGTCCTAGAGAGGGACAGGAGGGGGCCCCAGCAGGTTGTCCCTGGGAAGCTGTCTCTTCTAGGGACTTTTATGGTGTAAAACAATGTGGGGCTAAGGTGGAGAAAATAGGAGCTCACTTAGGTAGATGTGGGGTGGAACAAAACTATGGTCAACCAGGCCAGGGAGATAGCTCAGTAGAATAAGCGCATGCCGGGCAAGCCCAAGGTCCTGACTTCAACCCCCCCACTCCCACTTTCCGCAAAAACAAAAAAAACTATGGTCAACCAATGGGATTACAAGCACCATTGCTCAGGTAAAATTGATTAAGCCCAGAACCAAATGGGGAAGGGAGTCATGTATAGCAAGCAGGCATGAATGTAAAACAGAATTTTATCTGGTAGCCATCAGATAATGAGTATTCCTGGCATTCTCAGGGTGAAGATCAATCCTGGATGCTAATCTTTAGGGAGGTTAACATTTGTTTGATCTTTGGTCTTTAGGTCTGGCTCACAGCAGGAGCAACCATTCCTCCCACAGTTGCAAGTAACCTTTTTTTATGTACGATATCTTGTCTTTTGCATTATTTCCTTTGAGGGCCTAGCGTTATTTCCTTTGAGGGCCTAGCATTATTTCCTTTGAGGGCCTAGCGCTGTCTGACTGTATATATATATATATATTTTTTTTTTTTCTTTTGGCAGAACCAGGGGTTGAACTCAGGCCTTTGCACTTGCCAATGAAGCACTTATTCTATTGAATATTCTCCCTGGCCCCTGTCTATAATGTTTTTATCTAACTTGGCTGCTTGCAACACTACCACTCTGCTCCTGCATATTTCATTCCAATCATCTTGGTTTTCATGCTGATCCATGGCAGGATAGACCCTCCCTAGCTCAGACCTCTACAAGAAAAAAAAAAAAAAAAAACAACAAAGACTTGTTGTTGTCCACAAGAAGCCCTGCTACCTGACTTACACGTGAAGATTATTAGTAGTACTTAAACCTTATCAATTATATTCAAATTTTTTTTTCAGAACGAGGGTTCAAACTCAGGACCTTGCACTTGCCAGGCAGGCACTTATGCCACTGAGTTGTATCCCTGGCCCTCAGATGCTTTTTCCACCTTCAAGATGGAAAATGACCATAAATAACACCTTTTGCTCAATATAGTCAATGAATTCTATAAGGAAAAGTCATCACACATCTATTTGAATTTCAGGAAGAACCTAATCTTGGGGCTGGGGACATAGCTCAGTAGAATAGGTGCTTGCTTGCCTGGCAAGCTCAAGGTCTGGAGTTCAATCCAGGGTACTGAAAAAAAAAAAAAAAAAAAGGAAGAACCTCCTGTCCTTTTGGAGTAAAACCCTTCAGTGAGTGATCATCATTATAATTAGGATAGACCCTGAGCAGCATGAATTTAGGCTTGGATGATAAACTTCACCGGGGTTCTAATGTGCAAGAGAGATTAAATGCAATGTTTACAAAAATTGCAGCTGTACCACATGTTCCTTGAGGTAGTTTATGATACGAGGGTATTAAATGATTTTTTTAAATTATGGTACTAGGATTTGAACCTAGGACCTTTCCATTGAGCTCTATCTGCATCTCTTTATATTATACGTTTTTATTTTGTAAAATCCTATCAAATAGAATACAGTAAATCATCAAGAAGATTATACACGATGACAAGGTAGGATACATCCCTTGGATGCAAGGATGGTTCAGTATTTGAAAATCTATAAATGTAACACTATATCAATAGAGCAAAATCTAAAAACCATGTGATCATCTCAATTGATGCTGAAAAGGCTTTTGACAAAGTCAAACATTCATGTTTTAGGGGACAGGGAGATGGCTCAGTGGAATAAGCACTTTCCTGGCAAGTGCAAGGGCCTGAGTTCAAATCCCTGGTTTCAAACACACAAAAAAATCATGCTCAAAGTCCTGCAGAAGGTGCAGGGGAGATGGCTCAGTGGAATAAGCTCTTCCCTGGCAAGTGCAAGGGCCTGAGTTCAATCCCTGGTTTTGCCAAAAAAAAAAAAGTCCTACTGAGAAGTGGAATAGAAGACTTCTACTTCAATCTGATAAAAGCCATCTATGACAACCCAAAGGCTAATATAATTCTAAATGGGGAAAACCTGACATCTTTTACTTGCAGATCTGGTACAAGACAAAGATGTCCTCTGTCACCCCTCCTATTCAATGTAGTTCTGGAATCATTAGCTAGAGCCATTAGACAAGAGGGAGAAATAAAAGGAATATGAATAGGTAAAGAAGAAGTTAAATTATCATTATTTGCAGATGACATGATACTTTACTTGGAAGACCCAAAAAACTCCACAAAGAAGGTACTAGAATTGATATACAAATTCAGCAGCATAGCAGGATACAAAGTCAGTACCCAAAAGTCTATAGTATTCCTCTGCACAGATAACAAACACACTGAGAGGGAAATTAGAAAAACAATACTTTTTTACGATAGCACCACAGAAAATGAAATACCTTGCAATTAATCTAACTAAAAAAGTCAAAGATCTTTTCATGGAAAATTACAGTACTCTGAAAAAAGAGATCCTAGAGGATTTCAGAAAATGGAAAGATATTCCATACTCCTAGATACGAAGAATCAGCATAGTGAAGATGGCCATACTCTCAAAATTGTTATACAGATTTATTTCAATCCATACCAAAATGACACCAACATACCTACCAGACCTAGATAAATCATTCCTACAATTTATTTGGAACCAGAAAAGACCTAGAATAGCAAAAGCAATCCTGGCCAACAAAGACAAGGCAGGGAGCATTAAAATTCCTGACTTGAATTTATACTACAAAGCTACTGTGATAATATCAGCATGGTATTGGCAAGCAAATAGACCTGAGGATCAATGGAATAGATTAGAAGATGCAGAGGCTTCTATGAACACACTCAGCCACCTGATCTTCGACAAAGGGGTGAAACATGCTTACTGGAAGAAAGATAGCCTCTTTAACAAATGATGCTATAAAAACTGGCTCTCTACATGCTGAAAACTAAAACTTGACCCAGCTCTATCACCACGCACTAAGCTAAAGTCAAAATGGATTAAAGATCTAAACATTAAAACAGAAACACTCAATCTCCTGGAAGAGAAAGTAGGAGGAACTCTTGAATATATAGGGGTAGGCAAACAGTTCATGAACAAAAATCAAATCACACAGGTAAAACTTGAAAGAATTAACAACTGGGACTACCTGTTATTGAGAAGTTTTGCATGTCAAAAGAAATTGCCAACAAAGTGAAAAGACAACCCACAAATTTGGAAAAAAATTCTTAACTAATAAGCACTCAGACAAAGGTCTTCTCTCTAGAATTTATAAAGAACTAAAAAATATTAGGGCCCCTAAATTTAAAGAGCCAATCCAGAAATGGGCATCTGAGATGAACACACACTTCTCAGAGGATGCTATTAAAGAAGCAAATAAATATATGAAAATATGCTCTACATAACTAGCCATTCGTGAAATGCAAATTAAAATAATACTGAGATACCATCTCACTCCAGAAAGAATGGCTATGATAAACAAACAAAAATGTTGGAGAGGCTGTGGGAAAAGGGAACCCTTCTCCACTGCTGGTGGGAATGTAGACTGGTACAACCATTGTGGAGGTCAGTATGGAGACTCCTCAAAAGAATAGGACTAGAAATCCCATTCAAGCCAGCTATCCCCCTACTGGGAATTTTCCCAAAGGATTTGGATACATTGTATCATAGAGATATATGTATACCTATGTTTATAGCAGCACAATTTGTGATAGGCAAATCTTGGAAACAACTAAGATGCCCATCACATGAGGAATGGTTGAAAAAGATGTATCTTTATACAATGCAGTATTATTCAGCTATAAAGACTGATAAACTCAAAGCCATCATATTAAAGTGGATGCCACTTGAAGATATCCTTATAAGTGAAATAAACCAGACCCATATGTGTAAATATCATATAGTCTCCCTCGTATAAGAACTCAAAAGAAGAAGTACAACTAGAAAGATATAACACAATTAAAAGAAAAGTGAAAACTTGAGGATTAGACAATGAGGAGAGGGCAAAGAAACAAAACAGGGACAAAGCCATACATTTATACACACAAAATAGGTACGGCAATGATCCTGAGAAACATCAGTAGGTTTTTGAAAGTAGAAGTTAATTGGTAGGATTCTCACCCTGACTTAATATATATGCTGATACCTGTGAAACAAGCAACTGCACTGAAGATAGCAATGTGTAATAGAATGATCACACTTGGAATACTTGTCATTCTGGTCTTCTAAATATGTACTTCTTGTCATGACATACCAATTATTGCCATACTGTCTCTCAAGTAAATGTTTTTTTTTTTTTTTTTTAAATAAAGGGTAATAAATAAAAAAAAAAAAAAAAGATACAAGAAAAAAAAGTCACAGGACTGTCCTGCCACAATGCTGTATATGGTTAGATTTCTAAATTTCTGTGTAAAGATATGTGTTTATTCATATTATTTCAATTTTTTGCTTCATATTCTGTAGGGATTTAAAGTTTAAAATATCAGTACTTAATGGAAAATTCCATTTCCATGTTATGCCTAAGATGTTTGATATTTAGATAAATAAGGTAAACCAAATAGCATATGTTGCAGGGTAATAATAAGCTTCTCTTCTGGAGGTTTAACAACCTAAGTTTGCAGATCAAAAACTGGAGAAAAGGAAGGGCTGCTAGGTCAGCCAACATTATGGTCCTAGCTTTTTAAGGTCAGTGAGGACTCAGGACATAGGAGAACTTGTACTGTAACATCATTTAACTCACTTGTGCCCTAAATTTTCTGATCAAGGAGATTATGGAGCCATGGAAGAATGCGACTGATGAAGTATAGTGTGCCTAAAGAGAGTCACATGGAGAGAAAACTTTCTCTCAGGCATCCACAGAGAGCAAATTGGTCAAGCAATGGCTGTGACTCATCTGCATGACTGACACTGACAAAGGATCTACAAACTGCTTTACAGCATTACAGGACAAATCCTGAGGGTACTTGACTGAGCTTATCAGATACAAAAGTTACATTTCTTATTATATAGGTCTTGCATTATCTTGATCTTAACCACCCAGTAGAAAAGTATAAAAACAAGGTATATAAAGTAAAGCCATATTAATATGATGAGCTGTGAAAAGCTCAAGTCACCAACTTCTGCAGATAACCCACTACTATTGTGGACTGGTGGACTGTGTTAGATTGTTTTGCTGAATTCACGTACCTGTAGTATTGAGATGCTAATGGAATACCCATCTCTGACAGGACTAAACAAAAAAAGGGGATACGAGGGAAGGAGCATTTTGTATTTGTATACACAGAATAATCAGGATAGATATACAGCTACTCTCGCTTAATTCAATGAGAAGAAATATTCATACTAATAGTGTTTGGACAGGATATCCTATCTGCTTCTTGTACTATGGATAACCACTAAGAAGATAACAATGTAAAATGCAGTAATTATTGAAACTGTGTCATTGATATTTGTTTCTCAATGAAATAAAATATATATATATATATATATTTCATTTTGAAGCAAGGTGTCATTAAGTTACCCAAGCAGGCCTTGAATTTGCAGTCCTCTTCCCTCATACTCTTGGAGTACTGGGCTCACAGGCATGTACCACCATATCTGAATTTATTTATTTTTATTTTTATTTTATTTTGTTTTTATTTTTTAATTTTTTTTACTGTTTTATAATTTATTTATTTATTTATTTTGTTGAGGAACAAATAGCAATGAGATAGTTTCAAATCAAATTAGTAGAACAAATTCAATGATTAATACATTACATATTGTTTTCATAGTGGTTTTTTTGTTGTACAAGGTGTAGACATGATATTCTATTTACAAACACTATTAGTGCAGATCCCTCTATTCAGTGAATTAAGAGAAAGTAGCTGTATACCTATGTTTCTTTTTGTTGTTGTAGATACTTTCTTTTTTATTATTATTAATTTCATTGAGAAACAGCAATGAGACAGTTTCAAAACAGGTTAGCAGGACAGTTTCAATAATTAATACATTGCACATCATTGTCTTTGTAGTGGTTATTCATAGTACAAGATGCAGACATAATATCCTGTCCAAACTATTAGTACAAATCTTCTCATTGAATTAAGAGAAAGTAGCTATGTATCTATCCTAACTACTTTGTACATACAGATATAAGATGGTCCTTCATTTATATCCCCTTTTTGTTTAGTTTTGTCAGAGATGGGTATTCCATTGCAATTTAAATATTGTAGGTGCATGAATTCAGCAAAATGATCCAATACAGTAGGACTGGCAGTGTCAGAAGTTGTAGACTTGAGCCTTACAGCTCAGCATATTAATATGGCTTTACTTTTTAAAAAAAAAATAAATTTAAATTTTTTTTTAATTTTTGTTTTATTGAAGTACAAATATCAATGAGATAGTTTTAAGATACCTTGACAAGATGGATTTGATAAATTAATACATTGCAAACTGTTTTCATAATGTTTTGGTATCATAGAAGGTGCATACATGATATTATACTTACAGACATTATTACACCGTATGTCTCTTATCAGTAGAGTGTAGCTCTTTGCGTATCTTATTTTTTATACCTGAATTACATCAAAGATTCAATAATTAATACTTTCTAACTTGTTATTTTCCTAGTGGTTGTCCATAGTACTAGAAGCCGACATAATATCTTGTCCAACCACCATTAGTGCAAATCTTGCCTCTCATAGAATTATGTGGAAGCACAGCATTATCTATCCCAACTGTACTGTCCATACACACAAATCATGATTCTTCCTTTCTATACCCCTTCCTTTGTCTACACCTGTCAAAGATGGGCACTCCATTGTCATTCAACTAACTTAGGTGCTTGAACTCAACGACACAATCCAACACAGTCCAGCATTCCACAACAATGGTGAGTTATCCGAAGAAGTTGTCGGCCATAGCCATTTACAGCTCAACTTAATATTATGGCCCTGCATACCTGAATTTAAATGCTCTATGGCATGAATTACATGGGCTTGTGACTGGGTAATTGACTAGGTTGTGAATTCAGTCAAAGAACTTGCTGAAAATATTTTTGACCATAATGAAGAGACTCTTGAATTGCTTGATTAAGTGTCATCTGAAGAATTCCCCTAAAGTAGATGGCAGTGGTGAGTGGCTAATTGTGTCAATTTGGGTCTCCGAGGAAGCAGATGCTAACATGGAGTTAGCATTATGCTGATTTATTTATTTATTGGTACATATTTGTAGTGTATAATGATTACATTCATTGCAGTCAGTTGGTTCACAGACATGGCATTTCTTAATTGTTTTTTGTCCTTTGCCTCTCCCCTCCCTTCGGTCTCTGGCAAGATGTTGATTGGGAATAATGCGCATGAAAGAGAAAAAGACAAGGAGCAAAACTAGGCAGGGACAGCCCTCAGACCATTTGCACAATTGACACCTGGCAAAGGACAGGAATGAAGCAGAACTGGGCAGAGCTGCCTTAGGTTCTCAGGCATATGGGACAACCCAGTGAAGAGTTCTGCTACAGCAGAGGTGGTTAGGCCTTAGTGTTGCTGATGCCGCCTTGGTGTTTAGTTATTGACTGGGGACTGCCCAGAGAAAACATGACCATTGTGAAGAATTCTGTAGCAAGCCAAGTGTGGTTGCACATGCCAGCATTTGGGAGGCTGAGGTAGGTGGGTCGCTGTGAGTTTGAGGTCGTCCTCAACTACATAGTGAGACCCTATCTGGAAAAAACGACCAACCAACCAACCAACCAACCCAAAAACCCTGAAGCCCCCAAACAAAAAAAAAAATTGCTGTAGCTCAGCTTAGAAGGTGCTATAGTTTGTGGCTGACAGCTAGCTGCATGCCTCTTGGATGCGTTGCAAATTCTAACTTGAAAAAAAGCTGAGTTGTGCACCTCCACGTAGAGAGCTGCCAATGCTGGAAAATCAGTCAAAGGTGTGTACGTGGGACTAGGCCTCAGTGCCTAACGCAAACAGACTGCCTCAGTCCTGAGATAAGCACCCTGACTGGTTAATGTCAGCTGCTAGTCACTAGGCAACCTTGTGTCATGGGCTGCTAACGTTGCAAAAGGTATAAATAAACATATGTTTCTTTGTGCTGGCGCATGAGTCTTGTCCATCAGGCAGACCACCGACCACATAGCCCAGCTCTTGTCTTCTTGTCTATCTTTCTCATTCCTGTCACTTTGTCACCCCGGGTAGGACCATTCACAGTAATACCAACGGATCCCTACATTTGGTGCCCAGACAGGATGCCCGGTATGAGATAAGTGTGGGTGCAGGAATCACTTCCAGAGAGTGCGCACGAGAGAGGGAAGCAGATTGGTTAGAGCCAGCAGTAGTCTGCACAGGTGTGCATTCACACTGGCACGCTAAGTGTAAACCTTGGGGATGGTGCTCACTAGGGCCAGGAGGGGCTCACTAGGGCCAGAGAGATACAGGAGCACAAAGAGAGAAGGAGGCGTGAGAGAAGCCTAACAGGGAAAGGTTCGATTGAGTTAAAAATGGGAAACAGAGTTTCAAGGACCATGGATGTTTATAGATGTACATAAACATATTTGTTGCTTTCTTGGTTTTTGTATTTGTGCTACTTCTAAGACTATCATGAAAGACAGCATGGGATACTGTTTTGAAATCAAGTTCCAAATGGGACAAGGAAGTTAGAACAAAGAAACAGCAGATAGAATTTAAACCCTCTAGCTTTGCTCAATTAGATAAGACAGGAAAAAGCTCTTTTATTTTTATTTTTTAGATTAATTTTTTAAATTTTTATTTTATTGAAGTACAAATATCAATGAAAGTTTTAAGATACCTTGACAAGATGGATTTGATAAATTAATACATTGCAAACTTTTCATAATGTTTTGGTATCATACAAGGTGCATACATGATATTATACTTACAGACATTATTTTTTTTTTTTTTTTTTTTTTTTTTTTTTTTTTTTTTTTTGTCTTTTTGAGACAGGGTCTCGCTATGCAGTTCAGGCTGGCTTTAAGCTCACTTTGTAGCTCAGGCTGGTCTCGAACTCACAACAATCCTCCTGCCTCAGCCTCCCGAGTGCTGGGATTATAGGCATGCGCCACCACGCCCGGCATTACAGACATTATTATAGCCCATGTCTCATCAGTAAATTAAGAGTGTAGCTGTTTGCGTATCTTATTTTTTATACCTGAATTACATAAAATTCAATAACTAATACTTTCTACCTTGATATTTTCCTAGTGGTTGTCCATAGTACTAGAAGCCGACATAATATCCTGTCCAACCACCATTAGTGCAAATCTTGCCTCTCATAGAATTATGTAGAAGCACAGTGTTATCTATCCCAACTGTACTGTCCATACACACAAATCATGATTCTTCCTTTCTATACCCCTTCCTTTGTCTACACCTGTCAAAGATGGGCACTCCATTGTCATTCAACTAACTTAGGTGCCCGAACTCAACTACACAATCCAACACAGTCCAGCATTCCACAACAGTAGTGAGTTATCTGAAGAAGTTGTCGACCATAGCCATTTTCAGCTCAACTAAGCTGTAAATTCTGAGTAGCACTGGGTCGCAAGGGGAAGGGGCACAAACTGGGCTCTGGGAGGCCTCTGCGCTCTGGTCTTACGCACATCCAGCTGGGAACCCCCAGCCCTCTGGGCATCAGTTTGCACCATGCAGCCACAGAGGTTAGTGGTACCACCAACTACAGTCCTGTGCACCTGGTGCTAAGTAGGAGGGTCAGGACTACGGTACGCTGTGGCCTTGGCACTGGCTATGTGTGTAGTGGGCATCAAAAATTTGTTAGATGCAAGATAGTGTCTAAGGTTAAAATCTGGGCAAAAACGAAACATTCAATGGTTTTAAGGAGTCACAAGCCATCATCCTGGCAGTGGCAGCTCAGGGAAATTTCCCTGAGCCACGGATCAGGACTTCTGCCTCAAGGAAAGTAGAGCCATTTTATCTCCCTTGCAATTGGCATTGAAAAAAGCCAGATGGGCGGGGGAGTCCACAGAGGGTTTTCAACACCTTTCCCCTGTTGCTAAAGTGCTAGTCCTAATAATCCAGGACAAGTTCCAAGTCTTCATGAATCTATATCTTTTTAAATCTTTATTTTTGTTTTTTCCCATAATTTTATTGATGCATCTCTTTAAATCTTAAAAGAATTAAAACACGCTGTTACTACTTATGGCCCTACTGCTCCCTTTACCTTGAGTTTAGTGGAAATGCTAGACTACTGACTATGGCCCCAAATGATTGGAAAGGGCTAAAGCATGTTTGGATCCAGGAGATTATTTACTGTGGAAAGGAAATTTCTTTGAATATTTCAGGGAACAGGCAGCTGGAAATGTGAGGTTCACAACTTAGCCTTTACAAAACATTTGCTAATTGAAAAAGGTGCTTTTGCTTGCACAAACAATCAATTTACCTTTGCATTGCATTGCAAATATATGAGCAAACTAAGATAGCTGCCATTTGGGTCTGGAGGGAACTGCTTTGCAAGAGTGAAACATTCTTTAATTTGGCTTCTAGGGCCTGGGGAGATAGCTCAGAAGAAGTGCTTGCCTGCCAAATGCAGCATCCTGAGTTCAATCCCCAGTAGCTCAAAAAAAAAAAAAAAAAAGGCTTTTATTAGGCTAGGCCCTGATGCACCTTTCCAAATTTTGATGCAGTTTGTTGCAAGCTACTGAGTGGATTATCAGTGACAGGGAAGCTAGCAAATTAATAGTTCAACAACTGGCCTTCGAAAATGCAAATAAATGGTGTAAAGAGGCTTTAAGAGCCCAGAAAAAGCAGGCTATACTTCCTGAGATGATTCAGATTTGTGTGAATATTGGCTCCTCAAACATACAGGGGACCTCCTTGGCAGTGGCTATTACTCAGGTTATTCATCCACTGTAATAAAAAGGGAAAAATGGGGCTGGGGAGATGGCTTGGTGGAATAAGCGCTTCCCTGGCAAGTGCAAGTGCCTGAGTTTAATCCCTGGTTCCGCAAAAAAAAATAAAATAAAGTAAAAAGGGAAAAGTAAAGTCATTTGTTTCCACTGTGGGGACCAGGGACATTTAGCCTGAAACTTTCTGCTGCATCAAAGAGAACACAGCCTGTATCTGTCTCTTCAATAAAACCTTCCAGTCCATGTCCTACATGTAGATGAGGGTACCACTGGGCAAGTGAGTATAGATCTAAAACTGATGTGGAAGGCTGACCCATTCAGGGAAACTGCCAATGGGGCCTACCTTGGCCCCATCAAACAATGGAGGAGCTCCCCAGGCCCAAGGGGACTTTGACATTTGGGGAGCAACAACTGATAGCAGAGGCTTGGACTTCAGTTCCTTCTCCAAATTCCTATTGACTCCTGATATGAGGCCCTAAATTATTCCTACTGGAGTCTCTGGACCTCTGCCTCGGGGTGCAGTGGGACTCTTGCTAGGCTGTACCAGTTTCATTTTATTTTATTGTTTTGTTGAGAAACAAATAGCAATGAGACAGTATAAAAATTGATTAACAGGACAGTTTCCATAATTAATATATATTTAAAATTTTATTTTTTTTGGCGGAACCTAGGATTGAACGCAGGCCCTTGTGCCTGCCAGGCAAGCGCTTATTCCACTGAGCTTTTTCCCCAGCCACCAGTCTCATTTTAAAAGGTCTCCTGATTTTTTTCCTTGTGTCATCGGTGCTGATTATGCAGGGAAATCAAAGTCATAATTCAATCCACCAAAACCATTGTATAAACCACAGAAGACTTTTATATTGCTTAACTGGTCATTCTTTCTATGACAAAAATTTTAAAATTGGGGCTGGGGAGATGGCTCAGTGGAATAAGCGCTTCCCTGACAAACTCAAGAGCCTGAGTTCAATCCCTGGTTCCGCAAAAAACAAAACAAAAAACAAAAAAAAATTAAAATTGATGAAGAAAAAAATAGGGATTGGTTGATTAAAGGAAAGGCATTTTAAAGGACTTTTTCAAATGCAAGTGTGGATGGCCTCTAGGTAAGCCAGCTGGGCTGCCCACTGGAGAGATCCAAAAAGCCATTACTGCAGGAATAGAGGTTAGCAGAAAAGCAGGAAGTAGAGTGGTTGTCTCTCTCCATTACAGTTGAACTAAAAGAAATGTTTTTACATTTTCACCTTAAGATGGTTAAATGAAAAAGGCTATTTTCATCCTAAAGATAAAAACAATTTGCTTTAAAAAAATTCTGTAAGATTTACAATAATGGGGATATTTTTAAAAAATTATTTTAAAATTTCTAATAAGGTTGATTGCTTAAATTAAAATTGTTATTAAAAAAAAAAAGCTTTGAGGGCTGGGGAGATGGCTCAGCGGAATAAGTGCTTCCTTGGCAAGCACAAGGGCCTGAGTTCAATGCCCAGTTCCGGAAAAAAAAAAATGTTGGTCAAAATCTTGTTGGTGGGGCCAGGGAGGTGGCTCAGTGGAATAAGTGCTTCCCTGGCAAGGGCAAGGGCTGGAGTTCAATCCCTGGTTCCACCAAAAAAAAAAAATCTTGTTGGTGCCAGGCATGGTGGCGCATGCCTGTAATCCCAGCACTCGGGAGGCTGAGGCAGGAGGATTGTTGTGAGTTCGAGACCAGCTTGAGCTACAAAGTGAGCTTAAGGCCAGCCTGAACTGCACAGTGAGACCCTGTCTCATAAAGACAAAAAAAAAAATCTTGTTTGTAAATGTAAGTTAAAACATGGAAATATTACAAGGTTATGATATTTCCTTAATGGGACATTTTATGACTTTTGTACTTGTATATGTTACATTTGAACTAGTTGATAAATGTACTGGTATTCCTTGTTTGACTTTAGACAATAGAGCTAGAGAGAGTAAGGTTGGTAAACCTTCTAGTGGACTTTATGTAAGCTTCTGTAAAATGGGACTTTTCTTTCTTTTTTTTCTTTTTTGGCAGAACTGGGGATTGAACTCAGGCCCTTGGGCTTGTCTGGGAAGCGCTTATTTCACTGAGCCATCTCCCCAGCCCTAAAATGGGACTTTTAAATCTAGCTCAGACTTACAAAATCTGCATGCCTGTATATGAAACATGGGACTCCTTTTGCCAACTAAATGACATTAGGTCGCAATTCTTAAAGACTTAGAGGACAGGTTTCACTGAGATACACTGGTTCTGATCCCCCTCTACATGGTAGAGGAAATGTCAGGCCTGCTCTGTTTCAGTTTCCTTTCTTTAATCTTACCTTTTTGTGCTTCCTTTTTTTTTTTTTTTTTTTTTTTTGTGGAACCGGGGATTGAACTCAGGCCCTCGGGCTTGTCTGGGAAGTGCTTATTTCACTGAGCCATCTGCCCGGCCCCTCGTACTTTCCTTTTTTTTGAGGAACCAGGGATTGAACTCAGGCTCTTGTGCTTGCCAGGGAAGCACTTATTCCACTGAGCCATCTCCCCGGCCCCATACTTTCCTTTTTAGAAGCATGTAAAATTAGGAGACTGCTATAAACTGTTCCAACTAAGAGAAGCCCTTAGAAAATGAGAATGTTTTTTAAAAATGAGCATTTGTTAATGTCAAAGACAGGGAAGTCCTTTTGAAAAAGGACACATACTCCGTCTTTGGGTCAGATGAGACAAAGAGGACTATGCTCGTCCAGGAGGACACATACGAATGAAAGCCATGTCCCAGCTTAGTGTTCTGGGCAGGTCTCCTTCAAGAGGCTAAACTTGAGACAGTGGAGAGAACTGACTTCTGGGTGATTCCAGAAAGAGCTATCTCCAAAAGCAGCACACTTATGGGAGCAAAACACATTTATTTTTATTTATTTATTTATTGATCCAAATCTATTTTTTAAATTATTTTTAAGGAATACAAAATAGTGATAGAAGAAAACAGCATTATACATGATACAAGATTTCACTAAACAAAGTAATAGGAATCCAACAATGATCGCTGTATTATATGATGCTTATGTGCAAATTAGGTTTTCAGATTACCAGATATAAGCATATAAGTTTTGTTTTTTAAACAAATAATAACAAAGAAGTTATTAGAAATTCAAGACAGGAAAAAAATCAGAGTAGAAACAAAAATTGTGAGCATTAACTACTCTTTACTTTTTTAATATCCATATAATTAGAATTCTCAAAGTAGAAAGAAGTAGGCAATACATAAATTTTTTAAATTTCTGAATTTAGTTCAACTTATAATACCACATTTCCAAGAAAAATGAACCTTTTTCATAAGAAATTTAAATAAGATCATACCAAGATACACAAAAATGAAATTGTCCAAAACTGATTATAAAGAAAAAAATGGTTAAAACATATGCATAAAAATATTAGCTATGGTAGAACAAAATTAAATAGCATCTTATTCTATATTAGAAAGAAAAGGATCAAGTGTGTAAGAAACTAGACTAATTAAAGGACTGAAA
>PVKA01046117.1:0-15129 GCA_004027165.1 Ctenomys sociabilis | reverse complement strand
GTCACATGAAGAGAAAACTTTCTCTCAGGCTCTCACAGAGAGCAATCTGGTCAAGCATTGGCCGTGACTCATCCACATGGATGACACAGACAAAGGAACTACAGAATAATGTACAGGACTACAAGATAAACCCTGAGAAGACTTCAATGACCACATAGGAAATATAAAGTACATGTGTTGGTATATAAGTTTGGATCTCTGATGAATATAAAAGTAAAAATCCTCAATAAAATGCTAGCAAACAGAATGCAGTATACTATCAAGAAGATTATACATTATGACCTAGTGGGATTCATTGCAGGAATGCATGGATGGTGCAAAATGTGCAAATACATAAATACATCAATAGAGTCCAAAATAAAAACCACAAAATCATCTAAATGGATGCAGGAAAAGCTTTTGACAAAGTCCAACACACATTTATGATAAAAAAAAAAACCTTATAGGGGCCAGGGAAATGGCTCAGTGGAATAAGCGCTTCCCTGGCAAGCACAAGGGCCTGAGTTCAATCCCTGGTTCCACCAAAAAGCCATCTATGGGAAACCAACAGCCAACATCATACTAAGTGGGAAAAAACTGAAGGCCTTAACTTTAAAATCAGAAAGAAGACAGAATGTCCACTGTCTCTACTCAACATAGTTCTGGAAATATTAGCCAGAGCAATTAGACAAGAGAAAGAAATAAAAGGGGTAAGGATTGAAAAAGAAGAAGTCACAGTATTATTATTTGCAAATAACATGATACTCTATAAAGAAGACCCAAAAAAATTCACCAAGAGTTTCATAGATTTAATTGTCAGATTCAGCAATGTAGCATGACACAAAGTCAACCCCCAGTTCCACCAAAAAAAGGGGGGGGCCGGGAAGATGGCTCAGTGGAATAAGCACTTCCCTGGCAAGCACAAGGGCCTGAGTTCAATCCCCGGTTCTGTCAAAAAAAAAAAAAAAAAGTCAATACTCAAGTAGCACTTTGTACAGAAATAATGAATGCACTGAGAAAGAAATTAGACAAACCACATCTTTCACAGTAACATCCAAAAAATGAAATACTTAGGAATCAATCTCATGAAGGAAGTAAAAGATTTATAAGTGAAAATTATGGTATTCTGAGAAGAGACTGAAGAGGATTTGAGAAAATGGAAAAATATTCCATGCTCCTGGATAGGAAGAACAAACATTGTGAATTTGTGATTTGTCCATATTCCCAAAATCGTTACATAGATTCAATGCAATTATGATTAAAATATCATTGGTGTAGCTCACAGAGATAGAGAAAACTTTCCTCAAATTCATTTGGAACCAGAAGAGACACAGAACGTCAGAGGCAATCCTTTGAAACAAAGGAAAGGCAAAAGCTATCACAATTCCTGACCTGAAATTATATATAAAGCTATTGTGATAAAATCAGCATGGTACTGATACAGAGACAGACCTGAGGATCAATGCAACAAATTACAAGATGCGGTCACAACTGCAAATATACTCACCCACCTTATCTTGGGAAAAGGAGCCAAACATGTTCACGGGCAGAAAGCCTCTTTAAGAAATGGTTCTGGAAAAAAACTGGCTTTCTACAGGCCAAAGCCAAAACTAGATCTGTGCCTATCACCATGCACTAAAGTACAGTGAAAATGGATCAAAGATTTAAATATTAAAACAGAAATACTAAATCTTGTGGAGGAAAATGCAGGTAGAAATCTTAAAGACAAGAGTAGAGAGAGTGTTCATGAACACAAAGCAAAGTGCATGGGAAATGCTTCAAAGAATCAACTTCAAAGATCTCATCTTTTTGAAAAGTTTCTGCACTTGAAAGGAAATCTCCAGCAGAATAAAAAGAAAACTCACAAAAGGGGAAAAATTATAGCTGACTTTCTGACAAAGGCTTTCTACCTTGAATGTATATGGAATTTTTAAAAATCAGGCCACCAAAATTCAAAAACTCAATCCAAAAATGAACATCTGAGATTAATGTACACTTCTCAGATAAAGAAACACAAATGTCAGGTAACTATATGGAAAAATGTTCAACAGCATTGGTCATTTGAGAAATGCAAATTAAAGAAGCACCAAGATTCCATCTCACCCAAGAAAGAATGGCTAACATTAAGAAGTCAGCCAATAACAAATGCTGGAGGGGCTGTGGAGAAAATGGAACCTTTCTACATTGCTGATGGGAGTGCAGACTGGTACAACCACTATGGAAATCAGTATGGAGATTCCTTAAAAAGCTAAGATTTGAGATCTTATTCAAGCTAGCTATTTCTCTCCTGGCTATTTTCCCCAAAGAACTAATAACATTATACCACAGCATTATATGTGCACCCATGTTCATAGCAGCACAATTTGTCATAGCCAAATCCTGGAAACAGCCCAGACGCCCATAAACAGAGTAATGAATAAATCAGAAGTGATATTTTTACACAGTGGAGTATATTTGACTGTAAATTTGAATCTTTTGTCAGTAAATGGGCACAACTTGAGACCATAGTCTTAAGTGAAATAAATCAGACACATATGTACAAGCATCATATTGTCTCCTTAGTATGAGAACCTGAAAGAGAAAATGGAATCTGAAGTAGAAGAGATAATGGGGAAAGGGACTGAGCTTATTTACAAGGAAAGAGTTACTGAGTTGAGGAGAAGGACAGGAGAGGGATTTAGGGAATGAGATATATCTTATTTAAGCGGGATTTTTCCCCATAATTTTATTGAAAAACAAATAGCAATGAGACAGTTTCAAATCAAATTAGTAGGACAGTTTCAATAATTAATACATTGCATATTGTTTTCTTAGTGGCTGTTGTACAAGGTGCAGACATGATATTCTATTTGCAAACACTACTAGAACAGATCCCTCTATTCATTGAATTAAGAGAATGTAGTTGTATATCTATCTTAACTATTTCGAATCTAAATGGTCATTCAATTGTATCCCCTTTTTTTGTTCAGTCTTGTCATTTAGATATTATAGGTGTGTGAATTCAGCAAAAGATTCCAAAATAGTCCAGTAGTCTATAATAGTATTGGGTTCTCAGTATGTTTGGCAATATCAAAAGATGTTGAGTTGAGTCTTTCACAGCTCAGCATAATAATATGGCTTTACTTCTTATACTGTGTTTTTATCCTTTTCTGCTGGATGGTTAAGACCAAGATAAAGCAAGACCTATGTAACAAGAATTGTAGCTTATGTATCTGATTAAGGTCAATCAAATCCCCACAGGATTTATCCTGAGACTGTACCGCAATAAGCAAGATATTTTTGACAATTGTATTGCAGATTTCTGTTGGTCTATGAGAAGAAGCAGATAATGCTTAATTTATTTTGTCTCCATTTTTCAATTGTTGTTACTTTTTCCCTTAATTTCTTATACATTTCTTTCTTCTTTCAATTTGCATGCATATATCTGGTAATATGAATAACTGGTTGGAAGACCATACTGCATTACAACACATACTGTGAAATTCATATTACTTTGTCATGTGAGATTCTATATCACTTGCACTTTTTTCTGTTTTAATACTATTTTGTACTCTCTTTAAGAATTAAAAAAATAAAAACACTGCTAGAGTATTCCAAGAGGAAAACTGTTGCAGGGGCCCCAATGTTATCTATCAATAGGTCTTTCTGGCTTTGTTTGCTACATTAAAAACAAAGTATATAAAAAATGCAAATATTTTAGTAGGTAAACTAAAATCAGTGGCTTTAAACTGGTACAATTTTGCTCCCCAGGTATGGCAATATGTGTGGACATTCTTGGTAATCACAACAAGGTACAGACTGCTACTAGTGTCTGGAGGATGGAGACCAGGAATGCAGCCAACAATCCCAAATAGAACAGACCAGCACCCTCCTTACCCCTAACAAAACAGTATCCAGATCTGCATGTTAACAGTGCCACAGATGAAAATCCCTAGTTTGAATTTTTCACTTTAAATAGTTATATGTAACCAGGCATTCTACAGTTCCTTAAATACTAACAATCCACTGGCTTACAAGCACCCATGCTTGTTATCTTTTTTATACATGCAAACAGATGCTATGCACTTTTGAAGGCCTCCTTTTCATGGAAGGATACTTGCAAAAAATTTAATTCCCTTGCCAAAATTCAACTTCATTCAACTCATGTTAATATGTCTTGTTTTAAGCAGCTCTAGACAGGACTATACAGTGGAGAGTAGGTCAGTGTGCTCTGAAGCCGTAACGGTTTTCTGAGAGGGGTGTGTTCAAAGGGAGAAGAACTCTGCATGGTGATAGGAGGGAAGGAGAATCACCATGATTCTGAGTCAAGTGTGCAACAACTTGGACGGAGGCAATAGACACATGAGGATCTGGACCATGGCTCTCAATACAGCTGGGTTAGTAGGTTTTTAGGAAGGGAGTGTGTTCTTACCAGGTCAAGGCTCATAGGCTGTAACTTGTTGACAAGAAGCTTTGAGGACAATCATCAAAGGTTGTATTTAGTTTTAAACAGGGAGAAGGCAGTCCACTGAGAAATATTCCAAAGACAAAAGATACTTTCCCATTTTCTTCTTATCCAAACTGCAGACCTCACTCTGCAAACAGTTTCATATCTTCCCTAATTTGAAGACACAGTTAATACTCTGCCCCCTTAAGTCATAGTTTACACTCTGTGACTGGGCTGTAATCATTTAATCTTTTTCATATTTAAAGAGCGTATCTGAAGAGCATGTATCATGACTACAGGACAGTTTGAGGCACTTAAGAAAAATGTTAAGTCCAAATAATATACAAAAGCATTCTGGTCTTGTCTAAAACTTCAGTGTTCTCTTGGGAAAGTAACAATCTGTAATGTGTTCTCCAGAGGGATTTCTCAGGGTCATCCAGTTTCAATGCTTAAATCAAATAATCATTTGGCTTAATTCTCTCATTGTTTCTCAAACTCTACCTATGCCCAACTGACCATCATTCCAAACTATTTATCCACTTCACCCAGTATGCTGCTTTCCCAACTTGGCAAGCTAAACCTTCAGCCTTCTCCAAGACAGGGTTCAGACTAAGTTTTCCCTTAGATTCTCCTTGTGATCACAGACTGGCTTCTGAATCTATGTTCCTTTTGTGACATCTCAAGGAATTGGGGATGAAAGTCAAAAGTCAGCGTTCCTTTAGGAAGTAATTAGTCTTTTATGATATTTTTGAACATGATAAATGAGTTTCAGGAAAAACAGAAATTAAGAGAAAAACACAAAGAGATGGAAAGAATTTATCCCTTTCATGAGGACACTTAGATATGAGCAAAGGTCCAAGATACAGCTGATTGAATGGGGAGAGGGACATTAAGAGTTTCAAATGATCTCTCTAAATGTGAGCACAGTTGTCTCCTGTCTAAAGTCAGTTTTTATTCGGTTGCCTTTAAAAAGTGTTATGGTTTGTGTCTAGCTGTCATTCCAAAGCCTCATTTGGTGATGGGGCAGACTTCTAGAGTTTGTGATTAACTCATTGTGACCCACTGGGAATATGGGTCTGAGTGCTGCTGGGATTATGGGTGTGAGTGCTACACCCACCCTGGGGCCGACAGCCTGAATGCAACTGAAGGGAGACAGACTTGCGCTCTGCGGCCATTGTTGCTGCTACACCTCCCTTTTGCTCTTGTTGTTTTGCTGCCCTCTGCCCTGTGCCCCTCTGCCTTGGGGCCAGCTGAGTATGGGCTGAAATGCCCAGTAACTGTGAGCTAAATAAACCTTTCCTTCTTTCATTCTGAGTGTCAAGTATTTGTCCTAGAAAGAGTAACTGAGACAAAAATTTCACTAGGGATGAGGATACTCCATTTACATTAAATTATAAATCACTACTGATACAATGATATTTGGAAAGAGGAGGGTTTGGGGAATAGGCTATGTGTATCATTACCAAAGATCCATCTTTATGGAATGATAAATACAGAACTATGTGAATCTGTTACTCTTCAAACAGTAAATCCTTATTACTTTTCCTTTATGCTAGTTGAGCACAGTAGCAATGACAGTAGAAAAGAAGTGATTTCACAGTGGGGGAATTGGGCAAAAATGAAATGTCAGGGCTTTGAAGCTGGTTACACATTATAGAAAGAAGTATATAAACCAAAGGTGGGGTAAGGGGGGTAACTAGTACTAGAAAGTACACTGATTGCCCAAGGGAAAAATTAGAAAGAACTGACCCAATCATTTTAAAATATTTGCTGCATTAATCATTTTTTGCAAACATGAAATTAATTTTTCCTTAAGTACCATTTCAGGTAGACAGTCCTCTCCTCTCACCCCTTCTCACCTCCCCTCTTCTCCCCTCCCCTCCCCTCCCCTCCTCTTCTCTTCCACAGGCAGTTTGATACGTCTCCATCACAGTGTGCTTTTCAACATTTTGGTATTCTGAGTTGCTCGTGCTGACCTATGCATGTCACCCATACAACAGCAGCTGCTTTACTGCCGCTTTCCTCAAGTCATAAAGTACAAACATATGTGTACAGCTTTTCTAAGAACATTGTCATTTACCTTTTCACTAAGATGGTTTTTTGTGACTAGTGGGAACTGTTAAATAGCCTCAGAAATCCAACAAGAAAAAGAAATGTAACAGTGTATACAGGGACCCCAGGCCATTTCCTAAAATAACCCAGAAAATTACATATTTTTAAGAAGAGCACATTCCTATGGAGTACCTCAAAAAATTCATTGGAAACCAAAAATTCTTACCCCTCCCTTTTTAAAGACTGGGTCTTGCTATGTCCAGGCTGGTCCCTAGCTGACAATGCTCTTATGTCAGTCTCCTAAGCACAGGGATTATAGATATGTACCACCATGCCTGGGTTTTACCTTATTATCTTAAGTTCATATTTGTTGTTTTCAGAAGAAGCAAAAATATTTCAATAGTTTGTTTCTTCCTTGTGTTACTCACATATATATTGCAAAGTTCAAACTTCTCTTAAAGCTTCTACACTATTTTTTTTTGCCAACACGCATCTCTGTTAGGTCTTTAAATATCTTTGTCTTTCTTTTTATAATTTCTAGGTGTGAATTCCAAGTTGGAAGTTTTTCTTACTCTTTGCCTTTTCAAGATTTCTTTCCATTTTCTTTTTCTTTTCTTTTCTTTTTTTTCTTTTTTTTTTTTTTTTTTTTTTTTTTTTTTTTGTATTTTAGGGAAGGGCTACAGAGTGTTCAGGGTTTCACTACTAAATCAGGCTCATAGTGACTCTCCTCTTTATAGCCTCCCAAGTGCTTGGATTATAGGCATGTGTCACCCTGCCCAGTGTCAATTGCTGTCTCAGCGTAGCCCAGGGGTAGGGCTGGCACAGCAGGCCTAATAAGCAAACCCCCAGCTCCTGTGCCTGCTTGTAGGTGCTTTAATCCACTGAGCTATTTGGATGGTCCTTCCATTTTCTTCTGATTAGCATATTTCCACTGAAAAGTCTGCCATAAATCTTAATTTTGGTCTTTTGAAAGAACGAAAATTCTTTCAATGAACATTATAAAGAATTTTCTTATGGACTTTGGTTTGCATCAGGTTGATTATCAATGAGCTCAGGTGAATTTTTCCAGCTCAGATTTTCTTTTTGTTTATTCTAACTGGGTCTCTGAGCTTAAAGTTTTGAGTTGCCTAATTCTAATCATTTTTGAAAATTTCTCATCTACTTGCTCTTCATGCATTGTTTCTCTCCATATCTTTCTCTTATAAAAGTCAAATTCTATGTAGACTCTGTTGTTCCATGTCTTCTATCTTCTGCTCTGTTTTTATTTCCATTCACCATTCTCTTTGAATTTTATTTCAATCTATTGCTCTTCATGTTCATTATTCCTAACCTCTTTTCCCATTCCTGAGTGTACTTAGATTTTGTATCATTCAGTTACAGATTGTTAGTCTGGTTCATGTTCATAAGTTTCTGGGACACTACAGAAATTATGCATACTTTTCACCATTTAAAACTTTTTCATATCAATTTTAATTATTCTGAAAATTTTCTCAATTAACCCTAAAAGTACATCCTCTGCCACCCTGCTTTTATTTTTCTCCTTCATTGTTATAGTCTCTTACCTTTCTAAATATGTCTGGTCTTTTCTTATGTCAGGCATTGTATACGAAAATTCCATATAGGTCCTAGTGGTATTTCCTGCTACAGGAAGTACAGTCTTCCATCTGTAGCCAGATTATACATTTGTGGTTGGCCTCTCATTTGTCAGATATTGAGATAGGTCAGGTTGAGCTGTTCTTTTGGAAGACTATGTCTACCTCTACTTAGTACTTTTTACTTGAGGGTGACAGGCTTTTGAGAGCCAGACAGCCTATCACCCAGGCCCCCCAATTTCTTTCTTTCTGTCTGTCTGTCTATCTATCTATTTTTATTTTTGAGCCCTCCCCAGATGCATTATTACATGGTTTCATGAGTCATCATTCATCATGCTGGATCCCATGACCATGTAAGGAGACAGGGACATGTGCCATGCCCAGCAGATGGCTCCTATTAGTGATGCAGTCAGATGGGCAGGGTGATGCATCAGTGCATGGCCATCTTGTTCTGGGAAGCAACTGAGGTCCCTGCACACAGAAACAAAACCTAGAAGACTGTAAGGAAGGAGTGTTCAGGCCTTGGTGACCTCCATGCTCTGCAGCTGGCTTTCCAGGGTGACATTCTTTGCTGCTGCTTTCCTTTGCTGCCCTTCTGTTGCTTCTTCTGCTTCTTCGATGGCTCCTAGTCAATGGGTGCCGGCTTCACAAAGCAGACCAGCTCTTGGATCCCTGGAGGTATAAATTCCTTCAGTTTCTCAGGCACAAGGACACCCTTCTCTGTTTGGTAGTTCTCCAAGATGACACAGATGATCAGGTAGTGGTACACATCATAGCACTGAGCATATGGACAAATTCCACCTTGTCCATCATCTTATTGGCCTGCCCATATTGGACAGACGTGGCGAGCCTGGTAATCCGTACAGTTGGAACAAGAGACTAGCTCCCAGAAAGCTCCTGAGTCTGGAAACCAGGCCTCCAAGTCGAGCTTCTTGCTAAAAGCATGATTCAAAGAACCTGAGATGATATTCATGATGTGGTATGGGTTCCCCAGAGCCCGGTAGAATTCTTCTGCAGTAGCGATCATCTCCTCAAATATCTCCCATGACTTGTTGTCATGAGGTGACGTGTACACAAACTGCTCAGTCTTTCCAAACTGATAGCATAGAAACAAATTTCTACATAATCTTTGTAATCAAATTAACTCCAATTTGAAATATTTTTCCTATGTGAGGGAATGCCCTCAAACTAAATATAAAAGCTCAAAATATTCATTTCAAATTGGCTGATGCTTGCTGTCCTTTATAGTGGAGGACGTCTGAATGTCTCATCTCAAATATGAGGCATTATTGTCCCATAGCTAGCAGGTACAAATAAGAGATGTGGCATTGTCAAAGTCCCCGTAATAATTATATGATCGCTGATGGTCAGATCTTATCATTTTCTAGCCCAAGAATGAGGTCTGTGTCAGATGCCATGAAGCCTCCCTTTGTATGACTGAACAGATGCATTCACACAACCAAGTAGACAGTGGCTGTTCTTCCTGTTTGCCTCCTAACCAACTGTTCTCAAACATAAGAGTGTAAGGTTCTTCAGAACCAGCACTAGTTTTCAGTTCTTGTGAACTTGGTTCATTATGACCTCCTCCATCGCTAAGAGTGGTTACATAACCCAAAGTTGGCCAGTTACTCTATTCCATATGCTCTGGCCACATTGGATCATTTAAAGTATGGGCACATAGCCTAGCTCGGTCTTCAGAGACTTAATTTGAGGACCTTTACTTACATGTTTGAGGAAGAGAATTTTTGTAAGTCATGTAGCTCAGAAGAGATAGAAGTCTAGAACTATAGGTAGCCATCATGCCACTGTGGAGTCAGCCCTCGCTGAGAACAGGACCAATAGAGAAACCAAGAGGTAAAGAGTCAAAAAAACTTGTGAATATTGGTTATGTTTCTCATATCTGCCATGTAGAAAGCCAGGATATATTCCATCACTTTTTAATATTGTGAATAGAAAAAAAAATCCCTTGTTTAACATAAGCAGTATTTGTTTAAGTTTCGGCAATTAGCAACCATAAGTCAATTTATTTATTAGGCACTTTACACTCAATGGATTATCATCCTTAGTAAGAATTTACTTCAAGAAAATGTCTTGAATGCTGAGCTTAGTCCAGGGAAGAAATAAAATTAAAGTGTTCCTCATACAGTACATTGGGAATTGGAGCTTCAGAGCTGTCTATATCACAAAGCAAATATGAACATGCATAAGCCAATCATCTGTGTAAAGCAGAGAAATTCTATTTGGAGAGCCAGCAGCTAGAGAAAATCGTGTAAGAAACAGAATGTGATGAGTTGAGGAGGTTGTAAATATATTCTTGAACCTCACAAAAGATTAGCACTGGAGGCAAGGACTCTCTGCCATATTAACAGGAGTGACAGTTAAATCTTGGAGTATATTGAAGAGGACCAGAGAGATACTGCAATGAAAAGAAAAGAGACCAAAGGCCATTGTTGACTTTGTCAAAAGATGTTCTATGCAAGTGGGAGGTCAGAACCAGGTTCAAGGGCTACATGACCAATCCTGGGTAGAAGCAGATGTCGAGAGCTCTCAAGGGTCTCTGAGGAGCTTAGTGACTGACTTGTGAAAGAAGGGCAGGCAGGAAAGAAGTGCAGACAGGTGTGGAAAACTGGGTGCCAACTACAGAAAATGCAAACACCACTGTAGTGTTTTGAGTGTAAATCACTACCTAGGATGGCAATTTCACTACCAATGATGGTATAGAAAATTAGAAAAAAGGGGGGGGTATTAAGGATATACTGCAGACAAGAAAATTACTGTCATCTCAAATGTTTAGCATGAATGGGACAAAATAGGCAAATGTACACTATGAGGAGAACAGTAATACATTTTTGCTGAGTGACTATATGCAAAGTGATATGTGGTTCCTAAAGAAATAGAAAACAAGGCTCCTGAATTTAGGGCATGGCCATTCTCATTAAGGTTCAATGAAAGACAGGACTTCTTTCTTCTTCTTTCTTCTTTTTCTTCTTTGTATTTTAGGGAAGGGTCTGCAGAATGTTCAGGGTCTCACTACTAGATTGGACTCAGAATGATCCTCCTGTTTTCAGCATCACAAGCACTGGGATTATAGGACGGAGCCACTACATCCAGTCTCAATCAACGTCTCAGCATGCCCCAGGGGCAGGGCCAGCACCCCAGGCTCCTGGGCCTGCTTGCAGGTTCTTTAATCCACTGAGCTATTTGGCCGGTCCTAAGACAAGACTCCTAGGAAGCTGCTACCTGTGAGCTGTGCTCTCAAAATATTAATTAATTCTGGACTAAGGTATGATTGACACTCAGAGCTTCCAGCTCCAGTCCTCTCCCACCAGCCATTCTGCAGGTGGGAGAAGGCTGAAGGTCAAGTTAATCATCAGTCGCACCTCTGCAATGAGGCCTCTGTAAGGGTTCCTGAAGGAAAATATCTGCACAGCTTCTGAGCTGGTGAACACTTTTGTGTACCAGGAGCACAGTTCAGACAGAATCTCCTGTGCTTGGGACTCCTGCAGACCTTTCTCTATGTGCCTCTTCATCTTGCCATTCGTCTGTGCTCTTCGCCAAATCTTTTAAAATAATGAGGCAAATATAAATAAATTTTTTGCTGAGGCCTGTGAACCATCACATGACAAAAGGGTCATGAGAACACCCCAATCTGTGGCCAAGTTGAATAGAAGTGTGGGTAACTGGGGATCCCCTCCTTGCAGCTGGCATCTGAAATGGGAGGTGGAGCAGTTTAAGAACTGAATCACAGGACACCTAGCTCATGCTTGCAAAGTTGGAGAACTGGTTAGTATTGGGGAAAATTATCAGAAGTCAAGCATGAGAGGAAAGGAAGGAATATTTCCTGTTAGAAGACCTGAAGCACAGTGGAAGATGAGCTGTGAGCTGATGGGTGAGAGAGGTTGCTCCACGGTGGCCCCAGGCCTCACTCCCCATCACTTGGGACCTGCCTTCTCCCACCCTTATTATTGCGACTTCCAGGATTAGACCCAGCTGTGTTTCTGGATGGGTGGGATTAAATTTAGGTAGTTATTTCTTCTTCTCCACAAATCAAGTACAGAAGGAGAAGCTATGCATTCAGCTGGGTGGTCCCAGCCATGTGGCTAAGGAGATTTGGAAGCTTTGGATCAGCAGAGCCTGTGTGGGCAGGGAAGGCTTCAGGGAGGAGGCTGACATGTGGTAGAGGGAGAACATAAACAGGCAGAAACCTCTTTTGGGGTTCTCATTCTGAATTCACTGTAATTAAACATAAAATCCAAGCCAAACATGAGACCAAGATTACAGCTGGCTTTGTTAAACATTCATCTTGCTTATTGCTGTGGCCCTTCCCCTATTTCTGTAAAAAGCACTCTCATTAGACCACAGTCCCATCCAATCCATCAGTATCAGCACATCCTTGGATCTGACCAACCAGAATCTGCATTCCTCTAACATACGCACATGTGTGGAGGTATCATCAAAGCTACATCTTCACATTCATATTTTATTCTCTTCTTTAATTTCCATAATACCCTGTTGCTTCCATATATAAATTAACCACTTGTGCTAAAATGCAGACAACCTTTGAACTTGCTCCATTGCTTACTATTTCTGGGAATGGGAATTTAAAACAGCTTGATGAGTACATCTCAAGGACACAGAGCTCAGCAGGGCGCTCTGGGGCTCCACAACAAAATGGCACATTCACACTCTGGGCAGTTGGTATGGCTGTTGGCTGGAGGCCTCAGCTCTCCATATCAGCCTCTCCATACAGCTGCTCAAGTACCTCCTTGGCTGTGCAGCTGGCCTCCCTGAGAGTTGATTCCAAGCAACCCAGGTGGAAAGTGAGACTTATAATGTCTCTCCTGCTCAACCTTGAGGTCACACACCTCTATTTCATTGTGTTGGGACATGATCAACCCTGGCTCTCCGGAAGAGGCAGCTGCATGGAAAGCAAAGATAACCTTGGACGTGATCTCTCAGAGCCCTTGAATTCAAGTTTGAAAATTTCTGACAGACAGTTCAATGTATGCTAATTAGGACCAATATTTCCAGGTGGAAAGTAGATCTTAGGAAGCACAGCTAGAGGTACAAAGAGACCACATAAAGGGGAGGCACACCATACAGATGGCACACCACCACCAACGCCACATCATGGATGGTACTGACTCACCCATCCAACATCCACCCACCAAGCCACCTACTGTGAAAATTTTGTCACAAAAGCTCTTTGTTGTTTAATCCTTAAATTCTCACCTTTCTTTGAGTTGTGTTATACCTTTCCATTTTTATTGAGTTATTTTGAGTTCTTACACTAGGGAGACTATACAATATTTACACATGTGGGTTTGGTTTATTTCACTTATGAGTATGTCTTCAAGTGTCATCCACTTAAATGTAAATGCTTCAAGTTTATCATTCTTTATAGCTGAGTAGTACTCCATTGTATAAAAATACCACATCTTTTTCATCCATTCCTCAGGTGATGAGAATTTCTGTTGCTTCCAAGTTTTGGCTACCACAAATTATACTCCTATAAACATAGTGCACATCTTGAAAATATAAATGCAAATAATAAATTTGTGACTGTTAAAATTTTTTTCACATGGCTGATCTAGTAAACATTTTGCCTTACAGTATTAATTTAGCAAAATACATAGGTATACAAGACATTTAATTATAACCTAGTTCTAATCAATATACTCCAGAACATATTGGCTAAAATAAAATAATATAACTCATGATGAGTTGAAGGTAAAAAAAAAAAAAACTTCTGAGGTGAGCACTGCAGGAAACTGGCAAGCAAAGGAGGTTCGTGTCCTTCCTCCAGGAATGGACAGTTCAGTTGGAGAGAAGCAGACATTAAACCAGGATATAAACAGGTAAGCAAAATGGTGAGTGTTATGGTTTGTGTCTAGTTGTCCCCTAAAAGCCTCATGTAGTCATGAGGTAGGGACTTCTAGAGTTTGTAATTAACTCATGATCCACTGGGATTATGTGTGATTCAAGGTTGGGATCATGGGTCTTAGTACTGCTGGGATTATGGATGTGAGTACTTCCCCCAGCCTGGGGCAGAGAGCCTGAATGTTATATAAGAGACAGAGAGACAGACTTTGTTTAGCTATTGCTCTTTGTTGCATTGTAGTTGTTCCTCCACCATGAACTGTTGCTCTCTGCCATGTGCCATTCTGCCTTGGAGCCAGCCGAGTATGGACTGAAACCCGCAGTAACTGTGAGCTAAATAAACCTTTCCTTCCTTCATTTTGGGTGTTGGGTATTTGGCCTAGCAAGGAGAGAAGAGTAACTAAGACAGTGAGGCAGAGTGTAAAAGAAATAATAATTATAGCAATCAATTGAGTGGGCTCCTGCTGCAGTAAGATAACGGTGGGGAGAGGGAGGTTTCCCCCAGGAGGAGGTTTTAAGACAGAGATGAGAAGGGGTTCACCCACCATGTGACAAACTGGGTGGTGGAGGGTTTCAGTGACCAAAGTCTGGAGAAGATATTCACAGGAGGAGTTTCACAGTCCTCTGAACAAAAACCAAAAAGCATGTCAGGAACAAGATGAGAAGCCAATGTGGAAGACAAGACCACACACCTTGGCCTGAAGAGCTTCACATAAAGAGGTCCCTGAGATGGGTGGCCCTGGGGCTAAGACAAGACCTGAGTGAGGGTGTGGAGGGATTTGAGCCTAGAGATAGGGCTTGGAACAAATATGGGAGAAGTCAACTTGGATGCTAGAGAGGAGACCAGATGCTCCAGGTAAGGCCAAGCAGAAAGCAGCTAAGGTAGTATGGGGATGGGTGGGTGGGGCTGTAAAGGGAGTTTCAACATGAGGGTGTCTCAGGTGAGATCCAGGACTGCAGGCTGAAGTCTACCTGCCCCTTTGGAATACCACATCAATAGGGTCACATACCCTTCTGCTTCTCATTTGAGGCAATTCTGGAAGATTCATCCATTCAGCAGTTGGGACATACTTGCACCAATCAAGACATATGATATGGATGTTTTTAAAGAAAAACATCATTTTTTTGCTTCTCTGTTTTGAGATAGGGTCACAATATGTAGTTTGGGCTAGCCTTGGACTCATTCTGTAGACCAAGCTG
>PVKA01046116.1:0-15129 GCA_004027165.1 Ctenomys sociabilis | reverse complement strand
AACCACCATTAGTGCAGATCTTGCCTCTCATAGAATTATGTAGAAGCACAGCGTTATCTATCCCAACTATACTGTCTATACACACACATCCTGATTTTTTCTTTCTACAACCCTTCCTTTGTCTACACCTGTCAAAAGTGGGCACTCCATTGACATTCAACTACCTTAGGTTCTTGAACTCGACACCACAATCCAACACTTCCAGTGAGCTTGTGTAGCCCCTTTGTCGAAGATAAGATGGCTGAGTGTTTTCGTAGATGCCTCTGCGTCTTTCAATCTATTGCATTGATCCTCAGGTCTATTTCATTGCCAATACCATGTTGATTTTATCACAGTGGCTTTGTAGCATAATTTCAAATCAGGAATTGTGATGCCTCCTGCCTTGTCTTTATTGGCCAAGATTGCCTTTGCTATTCTAGGTCGTTTGTGGTTCCAAATAAATTTTAGGATTGATTTCTCTATATCTGGGAGGTATGTTGGTGACAGTTTGATAGGGATTGCATTAAATCTGTACAGCAATTTTGGGAGTATGGCCATCTTCACAATGTTGGTTCTTCCTATCCAGGAGCATGGAATATCTTTCCATTTTCTGAAATCCTCTATAATCTCTTTTCTTAGGGTGTTGTAATTTTCCATGAAAAGATCTTTGACTTCCTTGGTTAAGTGAATCCCAAGGTATTTCATTTTCTGCAATGCTATTGTAAAAGGTATTGTTTCTATTGTTTCCCCTTCAGTGTGCTTGTTATCTGTGTAGAGGAATGCTATTGACTTTTGAGTATTGATTTTGTATCCTGCTATGCTACTGAATTTCCCTATCAGTTCTAGTAGCTTCTTGGTGGAATTTTTGAGGTCTTCCAAGTAAAGTATCACATAATGGATTCTTGGTACTAACAAAAATTGATACAAATAATTGACTACAAATGAAACCATCACTAAACCGACATACACAGGACACTTCATTTCAGGGAAAAAATAATTCAAATAATCCTGTGTTAGAAGAATAAAGGACATTTGTCATAAGATACACTCTCTTATTTCCTTAAACCAGAGACCATTAAAGTTTTTTAAATTAAAAAATGTTCAGGCTTAACTGTCTGTACATTGAGCAACAATCATATCACTGGTTACATACCATTCTCTCATCATGCAAAAAGTCCTTAACTGTTTTCTAAGGTCCAATGAAGTCCAATGAGCTAATAATAGCAATTTAATGATCAAAGTTTAAGCCAGAGAGGTGCAGAACTGAGCAGTTAAATTACAGATCCGGTTTATAGTACTGCTGCTACTTAACTACATTCTTTAGATGTAGAACTATTAGGTGTTGATCACTGATAAGCAATGAGAATTTCATAACTGCAGCAAGTGAGAGAAAGGAGAGTGCCTAACATTGTGACAATCTTTGTGATCCTTCTATGTGTAGAAAGAAGTGGGCAATAAAGACAGGTGTGTAAGCGGAAGTGGACACAGCTACACTAGAGCTGTTATTTACTGAAGAAACTGATTTGAAGTCTATCCAATGTACAACAAGCAGAGCAGACATTGGTGCAAGTTTAATCTTGACATTTAAGGGGCTAGAGAGATGGCTCAGTGGAATAAGCACTTCCCTAGGAAGTGCAAGGACCTGAGTTCAATCCCTGGGTCTGCAAAAAAAAAAAAACAAAAACAAAAAAAACAATCTTGTTTTGATGAGAAAAATGTCAATCCTTTCATTGTAAGCACAAAAAACCTCAACAGGTATATTGAAGGTAGTAACTAGAAAATTTAACAGTAACTCTTGTAATTCTTCTCAGGTAAAATACATTGAAGACGATTGTTAAAAATTCCTTTCAGCCTGAGTATTTATCAATTTGCATGACCTGTTATTCCAATTGGCTTTTGGTAAAAAACAAAAACCAACCAACTTATTTTTTGTTGTTTTGTTTTGCTTTATTAAAGTACAAATATCAATGAGACAGTTTTAAGATACCTTGACAAGATGCATTTGATAAATTAATACATTGCAAACTGTTTTCATAATGTTTTGGTATCATAGAAGGTGCATACATGATATTATACTTACAGACATTATTGTAGCATATGACTCTTATCAGGAAAGAGAGTGTAGCTGTTTGCATATCTTATTTTTTATACCTGAATTACATCAAAGATTCAATAATTAATACTTTCTACCTTGTTATTTTCCTAGTGGTTGTCCATAGTACTAGAAGCTGACATAATATCCTGTCCAACCACCATTACTGCAATTCTTGCCTCTCATAGATTTACATAGAAGCACGGCGTTATCTATCCCAACTGTACTGTCCATACACACACATCATGATTCTTCCTTTCTATACCCCTTCCTTTGTCTACACCTGTCAGAGATGGGCACACTGTTGTCACTCAACGAACTTAGGTGCTTGAACTCGACAACGCAATCCAACACAGTCCAGCATCCAACCAACTTTTTATAAGAGGTACCACATCTACAAGTGATGAAAATAAATTGGTTTCTTTTCCCCGCCCAAAAAAGACATTAACTTCTAATGCATAAAAAGCTATATAATATCTTATAGAAATCAACCAGTGTTTTTACAAAAGTAAAAAGTAAAGTAGTTTTGGATCGATGAGATTGTACTGTATTTGTGATGAAGCATGAGGCACAAGAACATATGCGTTCATCAGGCATTTTCAGTCTAATCAATCTCTACGGTCATCATTTAATTCTTGGCAATATACAATAAACTGGGATGTATTTTGGTATGTAAGTCATGAATTGTAGAGAACAAGAAGCAGTGTATTATAGAACAGGACTTGTATTTGAGAACTTCAGACAACTTTGAACAAAGCTCTTCTATGAACTTTGTGATTTGTTTTGCTGTTGTTCACCTGCAGTAGATCCTTTCTTTGATTCTTCAATAGTTATGCTTTTCCTATCTTCCATTGCTGACATTTCTTCTTCTTCATGATCATCATGCGGGTCTTTTGAAATTAATTGTCTAGCTAACTTAATATTCAGTCCTTATTGTAGTGAAGCTTCCTCTTCATTTCAAATTGTCGCTTTTTTCTTGCTCTTCTGGTGAGAGATCATTATCCTCTTCTCCACTGCTTTCTTGCTCCCAAATCCAATACTTTGGCTCTGAACCTTCAGCAGCAGCTAATTTCTTAGCTAAGACATCTGGAGTTAGGGCTTCAGCAGGTTCCTTATCACCACCTGCATCCTCAGCATCACCTATCATACTATGAAGGAGTGCTGGTTCATCTATTTTCATCAAACCATAGTCTTTGTCATAGCCTCGGTAATGGTGGCCTCGATGGCATCACACCAGCCATAGAATTCTTCTAGGTCTGCATCCTTGCTTCACGATTTGAATTCTTGTACTCCATAATGTCAGCCCCAGTACAAGGGTTTGTGTGGAAGGAGTTTCTTGTACTTGCTTCCAGGAAACTTTGGTTGAATTGAATCAGGGCAGAGAAATAAAGGCAGTGCAGGTGTGCCATCAAATCAGCTATCACTATGGCCCATTGGAGCTCTATTAATATGGGCAGTTCTGGGAGACAGGATAGCACAGCCCTTGGAGTCATCCCAAATGAATCAGGGAGAAGCTGGATAAATCATTAATACACTTGTTGATTATCTACTGAGTTCTGCTATTGTGACAAAACTGACATTTCCAGCTTGCCCTGCACATTGCACATTGCTCTCCAGGCCAGCAAATAGTCTTGGTGAAATTGGTGTTGGTGAAATTTTCACCAAGTAGTGTTCAGTGTGGAGATGTGAGTGCTAAGAAAATAAGAGCAGGCACAAATGGCATCTGCCCAGTTTATTCCTTGCCCTGCTCAGATATATTTGTGCTTTATGTTCAAGTCACTCAGATCTCCAACCTTAGAATGAAAGACAAAAGAATGGGTAGTGGGACAAACTAAAGATACTTCCACTGATTTCCAGGCTGTGATTAATATTTATTATCTTTCTCCAAGATCACTCTTTCTTTCTTTTTTTTCTTTCTTTCTTTTTTTTTTTTTTTGTATTTTTAGGGAAAGGTCTACATGGGTGTTCTGGGTCTCATTACTAGACTGGACTTGTAGTGATCTGCTTGTTTATAGCCTCCCAGGAGCTGGAATTACAGGTGTGCACCACCACACCCAGTCTACTCTTTCTTGATTCTTCTTAACTTTTGCTAATAATTCTACTAGACTAGATTTTTTTCTTAGAGAAGTAACCTAGGACTTTATCCTAGAGGGGTCTAAGCCCCTGGCTATTATTCCCTTATTAGGCATAGTTGTTGCAATTACCTGTCTATGATAAACATAGGCATGAAAATTTTCTCTTGAGTTTTATTTTTTATTTTTAATACTTTTATTGAGAAACAAATAGCAATGAGACAGTTTCAAAACCGATTAGTAGGACAATTTCAATAATTAATACTTTGCATATTGTTGTCCTCATAGGATTATTCATAGTACAAGATGTAGACATGATACCTGGTCCACAAACACTATTAGTACAAATCTTTCTGTTCATTGAATTAAGAGAAAGTAGTTGCATATCCATCCTAACAATTTTAAATATACAGATACAAAATGGTCGTTCACTTGTATCCCCTTTTTTTGTTTAGTTTTGTCAGAGATAGGTATCCTATTGTCATTTAAATGTTATAGGTGCATGAATTCATCAAAATATTCCAATATAGTCCAGTAGTCCATGATAGTAATGGGTTTTCCATAAGACTGGCAATGTCAGAAATTGTTGACTTGAGCCCTTTGCAGCTCAGTATATTAATATGGCTTTACCTTTTATGCTTCATTTTTATACACATGCTCCTGGCTCCTATTAGGTAGTTGCAGTCTACATTTCAAGATAATTGAGTTATCTGCCCTTGCCATTATAGAAACTCAGTAACTCTTTTTTGGGTTTCTGATCTGTTGGTATAAGGATCTCCAACTGATTTAGTAGCACATGAAATTGTATGTACTAAAACCTTTCTGTTTTCCTAGTAGAACCATGTATCTCCCATTTTCTTCAAAAGAAAGCCGGGCCTCTTATCAAGCAAAACTCAGAATTGTGAGAACAAGAATCACCAAAGTACATCATTAAAAATTGACCTTGCTGGGTCCTGCTTCCATCCTCAGCTCCAGTTCCATACATTTGGTCTAACAGGCATGCAGCCCCCTCTTGGAGAACACCTCCTCTACATCCTATAGTGCCGTCCTTAAACTGGCACATTAGCTGAAACTTTCAGTGGCCGTTTCCATGTTCTACCAGGAACGTAGTAGATGTGGGAGGATCAGCATGTCCAATGGTCACATCCCCTCCTATATAAATCTCTTATTGATAGAGGAGATATGAAAGTCTTTGTTGGTCATTAATAAATCATTAATAATCAGACAATCTCAGGCCTTGGTTCATGTGTGACACTATGGAATGGAAAGCAAATCTATTTCTGAAATGTACATTAATGAGAAAAAATTATGGAACCTCCAGAGTGGAAGTGGTGTGATATAATCAACTTTCCAACAACTGACTGATTCATTTCCTTAAGAAGTGATTCCATATTGAAGACTCAGCTGCAACTACTGCTAATGTGTTGGATATTTTCCAGTAAGTGTAGTTAAATCTGATGTAGAAAAAAGCCCATATTTCTTAGGTGACAATCGGCTGATCCTGTCAAAGGTCTCTTACTGAAGTAATGAAGTGGACAGGGACAGAGACCAATTGACAGTTGCTGGATGGATCATCTTGTCCACGTGGATATTTATGCCTCATCTGTGTGGATGCTCTCTGAGGGATACTGAGATGAGATACAGTTTTCTGAACTGTTAGCACCTATACTCATCATTTACTCCTCCTCTGCACATCATTTCTTGGTTGTATAGTCCTTCTTAATGTGACTCATCCTTCTGCTACCCCACCTACTCCAGGCTCTGACATTACAAAGGGATGGAGTGAGGATTTCACACTTTGTGTTACATACACCCTTGTCCTCAGACCTACCTAACTTTGTCTTTGGATAGCTGGTTGTACTTTTATCCTGTTTTAAAAAGGAACCAACTATCCCATCATCATATTATGTTTTTTGTTCTCCTTTCCTCTTAAAACTGTACCATTTCCCCTTGGGTTTTAATATTTGATCTTCTAAGCCAATCTTTCTGAGATGTCAGAATATATTTTCTCTCACTACTGAACTTGATGGTCTGGCTTTCAAGATTTTCTATTTTCTGTATCTTTGTAAAAGTCTACAAAGGAGCTCAAAGGCAAGAACTGTACTCTGTTCTCTGTTCGTTCTTTAGTGCTGTCTCCTGGTACTAAGCTTCAAGTTCTTGGATTAGTTTTAACAGGAATAAAGGCTTCATACTGAGCAACAAAACACATCAGATAGTATTTGAAAACATTATCCCTCGATATATGGTCTAAAATATTTGACAGTGTCTTATTTTAGAAGCTCCTCTGTTTCCTTTTTCTTGCACTGAGGCTTGAGTAAGTATCCCTAGAGCCCATAGGAGGTATGCCTGGGCACCTCGGCAAAGTTTGGGTATAGACTGCCCATGTTCACAGGGCACTGAGAGCCTGCTGCACAGAGGTACATAACAGTGTCATGGAGCTGAGAGTCTTGGATATGCAAAGAAATATTCTGGTCTCATTTATTAAGACTGCTTGCAAAGTGTCCACTGTTCTTCTCACTCACCATTTTCATCAGGGAGATGATATCAGCTTCAGGGTCTAAGCCATTGGAAGACATGGAAACTCTGTCCCTGTAGCTACAGCTCCGTGATATATCTTCATCTTTTTTGGCTTTCATGGAAGAAGGGCTATTTTTGATCAGCAGTTGTCCATATGATCTTGCTCTGGAGGAATGGAAAGATTTTTATACATAAGAAAGTGGTTTGATTTTGCTTTTAGAATTTTCCACACTTATTTTATGTTCTTTAGACTAGATCCCAGCTGCTCCTTGGTCTCTGTAGGTTTCATGGCCAGGGTTACCACTTGTGTCTCTCGCGTATGCCCCCTTTCCTATCCTCACCACAGTCACCACTCACAGACACACACAGGAGCACCAGAGAAGCCCTCGGAGGCCCCATTCTTTCTTACCCTGGAGCTGTTGAGCAGTCATTTCAGAGGCGGGATGCCAACCATTCCATGGGTCTTGGTTCATTGTTCTGGTTCTCATTCCTTCAGCTTGGGGTCCCCAGTGATCTTCTGTTTTCATAGTCAGTCCAGGCATCACTGCCACATGATTCACTCTGCTCTTCCTCTGGCTGCTCCCATTCACCTTGCTCTACTTTCCAGCTCCCTTGTCAGTGGAAGTGCTGCCCCTATGTTGTTGGAACTTTTTAATTAACTTTTAGAAAAACTTCCCTCCTAACTCATTGAATTAATGAAAGCATGAACAGAGACATGGAGAACAAACAAAAAGGAAAAAAAAAACAATGTTGAAGTGCTCTCTAGTGATGACTCTATGAATTTCTTGACACCAAGAATTCTCTTCCCTATTCTTCTTACTTCTATGGAAGTCTTGGCATTTATGTACTGTGCTCTCAGAGGTGTGAAGAAAAAGTTGAGAGAAGACCGGACTCCTTTCGTCAGCATCGTGTGATTATACCTCTCAACCCGATCAGTTTAAAACTCTCTGAAAATATAAAGTAGGGAGATATAAGATCCTTTCTTTCAGTATGTTCTCAGGTTTGAGAAAGCAGTCTAATGTCTAGCTAACACTGAAAATATCACTGCTTTGGCAAGCGTGTGTTTCTTATATTTACATTTTTGATGCTGGGTATATTCTGGTTCTTTCTCATACTGGTTACATACATAATAGTTATCTGAAACCATCTTTCATGGACTCGGGTTGGCAGCAAGGATTACAGCCTCAAGAGGATCCGAGGTGAAGGAAGAAACTTTATTATTTGTAACCAGTCCTTGGCTTGCCCATTCTAGGTCCTTACACTTAAATGCATTTTCTCAGCTATATCCCACAAATCAAGCTTTAGTTCTGGCAAATACACTCCTATACTTCTTTTCCTCTGTTTCTTTTTGTGGTCACAAGGTGAAAGCAGAAAGCACCTCCCTTCTGAGAGTTAAGAACTGTGATCTTCTTTGATGTTAACTATAGAAAATAATCTTCCATTTTTCTTCATGTATGAAATGATGAACAATAGGGAGACTGCACTCTGAGCATTTTCTGTGAAGCTTGGTGTCATTGCAGCTCTCTCTGGAGTTAGCTTTCTCCTGGTGATGCAGAGCAGGGATTGGTCTGGACCCCGCCTTCCTCTGTCCATTTGTTTCTGCCTCAGCCTAAAACATCAGTGCATAAGTGGTCACTGGGGAGTCTACTTGCAAAGTGGCACATTGTTTTTTTTTTTTTTTTTTTTTTTTTTTTTTTTTTTTTTTTTTTTTTTTTTTTTTTGTCTTTTTGAGACAGGGTCTCACTTTGTAGCTCAGGCTGGTCTTGAACTCACAACAATCCTCCTGCCTCAGCCTCCCGAGTGCTGGGATTACAGGCGTGCGCCACCACGCCCGGCTCTCAAAGTGGCACATTGTTGTGGGAACTTATGATCACTGTTTTCCTGAGTATCCCCAAATCATATCTTGTCTGAAAACAAAAGTGCTAGCTAGCAACAGTAGTTGTCTTAAGGTTTTTCTATTTGTCAGTGTGGATTCTTGTCAGAATGTTCTCAAAGGAGGAGTGTTTTTGTCTGGAAAGACCAGCTGGAGCAGTTCCAGTGACTTGGACGAGATGACATTTATGTGAGAATTTCCCTTTTAATCTTCTGTCTCAAGTATGCTAATTTCAACATTCTAGCTAAGTACCAGCCAGAATATTTCTAGTTAAAGTTGACTAACAATTTCCTCAGCCAATAATGGACAGGGATTGTGGTAGGTTAACAATAAATTTTGAGTATCTACTACCTAAAGGTCACTCACCTTAATCCTGTGAGGATGTTTAACAAAATGCACAATACAGAAAATGCTAATTTTGTAGTTGAGATAAGAATAACCCTTATGAAAATAAATAAAATTAACTAACTCTAGGGGGCAGTACATAGATGAGATCATATGCTGGTGTAGAAGAAAACTAGAGGAACAAACTACAGCTAAAAACTGATATGTTAGTAACTGCTGCAAGAGCTAAGATAAAATTATATGACTGTATCTATTGATTCAGAAAAGGCATTTGATAAAATATAATCCATATTCATATTAATAACACTAAAACAGTATTAATAACTAATTCTTTTGTATACAAAATGTATATGCCACAATTCCAAACCAGCACCTACTTAAGGCACTTTGTGTTTTATTTAAAAAAAAAATATTTTTATATTTTTTCATGTCTTTGGTACAGGGTCTCACTACACAGCTCGGACTCCTACTGATCCTCCTGCTTTCAGCATCCCCACTGCTGGGATTACAGACCTGCACCACTATACATGGTCTCTGTGGCCAGCTCAGCAACCCAGGGACAGGGCTGGCACAGCAGGTGGTGCTGGGGATCGAACCCCCATCCCTGTATTTGCCTAAGCAGGCACTTAGTCAGCTGAGCTATCTCACCAGCTCTGTGCTTCTTTATTAACTTAAAAGAAAAAGTTTCCAGCTGCTTCTTTTGCTATTGAATATTGTGGTGGAGCTGTTAGTAAATGTAGTCAGCTCCCACCCCCCAAAAAAACCTCAAACTGAAAGAAAAACAAAAGCACAGGAATTGGGAAGTGATAAAGTATCATTAGCATGTTTGCAAATGAAACAATTATATGCCAGAAAACCTAAAAAGATACTATCAAAAGACTGGTTTTAACATAGGCAACATTTTTAGAAAAGCATTTATAGCACTCACATATCAGAGCAAAATGAAACAAAGAGGAATAAAAAAGTTAAACTGTGGAAGCAAAAGCATATTTTTTTTCCATTGCAGTGAAGTAAGAAGAGAGAAAGAAAATTCTTATGTAAAAGGTAAGCCTAGGCAGACCAGCAAATTAAATGGAATAGTAAATCAGTTCTTAAGCCCCATTATGTATGTACATTTACAATAAGATGAGAGCTTCTCAAATCTGTGGAAAAGTGACTGTTCAGTAAGTTTGCTGGGATGACTTGTGTCTCTTCTAACTGGAGTGGGGGCAAATATGACTGTGACAATGTCACATTTAAAGCAGCAGTCTTCACACTGGGATTTTTGAAAACTTGGATCTTGAAGGTGTGGGAAGACTTTCCTAAAGTTGGTCTGTTCTCAAGCATGCCTAGAGTTCAGAAGCTGTACTGCTGCTTATTTCTCAGTTTTCTTTCTGCCATCACCCAAACCCCAAATGCAAAGAGAAAAAGTCAATGTCTTTATTATCCTGAGTATGTATTGCTCCTGAGTACTCAAAAAATCTCCAGGGCACCAAACAAAGAGCCAGTTTATCAGCTTCTGGCTTCTCAGGGAGTCTTTAAAAATCAAACAAGAAATAGCGTAAAACAGGGATATATTTCAAGTAAGCAAAAAACCTCATGGAAAGGTTTCTTACCCTTATCCATCTACCTCAGAATTAGAATTTTGAAATAAGTTGGTTGTCATTGGAGCCCATCATGTATGTACCATCCTTATGTGAATTGAAAAATAAAGCCAGACTTTTCTGACAGGAAATAAAATGTTATGTGGCCAGATTGTTTCATAATGTAGGTTGGGGGAGAAAGAAGTTAAAGAAGATCCTCAAATTGTTGGCTCTGGTAGCTAGCTGAATTATATTGCCACTTTATTGATATGGCCAACGGTGGAGGAAGAGCCTATAGGAAAAAATGAGATATTATGTTTTTGAATATGTTATTTTTTTTTTTTTGCAGAACCAGGGATTGAACTCAGGCTCTTTTGCTTGCCAGGGGAGCACTTATTCCACTGAGCCATCTCCCTGGCCCCAATATGTTACATTCTGGATCCAATTAGACATTCAGTGTAGATGTTAGGTTTTAGTATATATAAGTCCAGCTTTCAACATAGAGAGCAAGGATGAAAGTAAGAATTTGGTAGCCATCAATCTGTAAATGGTAATCAGAGCCACATTTCTGGATGAGATAATTGAACGAGTGCATGGAGGAAGAATATGTGAATTAGGACTAAGCCTGAGGTAACACCATATTGGGAGGCCAGGAAGAGGTGACTGAGCTAGGACGGGGTGGCTGTGAAGCTGTAGGCAAAGCAGCCTGTGTGGTTTTCTGAAAGTCCAGTGATAATGACATTTCCAGGAGGTCATCACAAGGTTAATGTTTTCAGAGTTTCAAATATGTAATGAATGTGGTAGTGGATCATTAGATAAGTTGATGTGAAGGTTATTGGTAGCTTCAGCAAGAGATATTTCAATGGGATAGTGGGACTGAAAATCTGGCTGATTTGGGATTATGGAGGAGAAGTAATGAATTTAGGAAGTTTTTTAAAAGTGATAATGTTATTGAAAGAGACAAGGGAGTTTGGGGTATAGCTCAGTGGCACAATTTCTGCCTGACAAGTATGAGGTCCTGAGTTCGATTCCCAGCACAGGCACACACACACACACACACACACACACACACACACACACACACACACACACACACAGAACAATAATACAAACCCCTTAAGGCTTTTGACCCATTGATACACTCAACCCAGTTGCAGGAGGTCATGTTGAGAAATTGGGATTAAAATGTATATTTACAGATGTTTATTATAATGCTATTTGAAAAGATTTTAAATTGTAATCAAACTATCACCAAGGAAAATTATGAGGTTAAATATGGTATATTATCTATGATATAGAATAGTAGGCAATGAATCCAAATTATCCTTAGTGACAATAATGAGAGTATTCATGAAAGGACATAATTAGTTCCTACGTTGTTATTTAAAATGTGCAAAAATATGAAGTAAAGCAGAAATAAAAATAGAAATCAGAAACAAAGTAAAATATAGAAATAAGTAAAAATGATGAATTTTCTTGCCTCTGTCAGTTGTTTTAGTATTTTCCATTACAAAGTCAAAAATATAAATAGGATTAACATAGTTTTATTATTATAATTATTATGTATCTTTATACAATTCTAGTTAGTTTGAATATAAAGTGCTTCTGGGTACCATAAATTCGGCTCATAAAATATCTGACCACCAGCCTCCTCCTTTCCTTTTAGCAACGATGACTATGGCTGTAAATGACAGAACTCATCTCAAGAGTGTATTTTGGTCTTGCAGCTCCAGGCAGAGATGGATTTATAGGCTCTGACGCTCTCCGAAACCAGTCTTTCCTTGTATCTCAGCGCCGTCTTTCTGCTACTCTTGCACTAAGCTGTGAATGATGCTCCCTAAGGTGTGCAGTGTATAACACGTGACAGCTTCTCAGGGAAAGGGAAAAACCTCAGGAAGGCTACAGATATGCACTGGCACAAATCTGTCTGCAAAGCTATTGTATTCGGTTATTCCTTGCCTTTTGTGCTTGGTCTACTTTTCATAAAGGTTTCTCGTTTTGAGATGCTATAAACCTAGGCTAATGACTCTTTCAAATTTTGATTTTGTAGAAGATGAAAGCAAGTCTTTAATGTGTTCTTTGGGACAATTTTTTTTCTGACCATGGGTCCATTCCTGTTTCTTTTTCTCCAAAATTGTTTTTTTCCCCTCATCCATTCAAGACTCCAAATGCACCTATTGTATTACCCAACATTCTGCAGCAAAAATTTTGCCTTGGCAGAACAATGGTGAGTGGAATTATCTGAAATCCACTGATTACTTTTCTAGGATGATTCATTCTAGACAAATGTTTGGCAGAGTAAAAGGTACCAATTTTGACCAGAAGTTTCTGTAGCTGTCACTGAACAAATTACAGAAAACCTTTTATTCAGTAAAGTAGAATTCTCCTCACTATTCTCACTTCCAATTTTAAAGATTTTCTCTTTTTCAATGATGTGAAACAAAGCTAAATCACCTTTAACAGAATAACCATCTACATTTTACTATAGTTTTAATGGTTATTTTTTATGCACTTGCCTCATTGTTAAAATGTGCCAATTAATAGAAAAATCGAGCTGCATGATTCCTAAGAGTCTGGCTTATTGCTGCCTGAAGAACCACTTTGTTTTATTTACCCAAATCTTGCTTTTAAAAAAGCAAACCAAATTAGACACCAAATGTGCTTGTGATGATAAACGAAAGACAAGGGGGGTAAATTAGGAATTAGCACTAATGTCTGACTCTCTGCCCGGTTTACCCAAATGCGACTCAATACCGTGGGAGGCAAAGAAGAATATGGGAACATATCTCAGCCTGGCCTGCACAGGTTTTGAGTTAAAGAAAGTCTTACATTGGTTCAGGAATATTTTCAATGAAAATAATGAAGTTTTTCCAGTTAGACAAGAAAGTAAAAGAAAAGTGTAGCTTGCTGTTGTTACTTGGTTTGTATCACCTCATTTAAGAATTTGTTCTTTATGCGAATGAGTGCAGAGAAGCTTTTAATGTTGCCCTTTACAGCCAAACAAGATTAATAAAATGATTATAAAATTGCAACACATTTGGTAAAGTGTCTAGATATTTTCTCTCCTGTAATTTGGGCTTTTAGTTGATTAGTAAAGCTGCTCAGAGAAAAGGGAAATTATATATTGAATCAATTATTATGGAATTTTTTGTCATGATTTAGAAATGTTCTATGAAAAGCAAATTATTGGTGTTATTTGACAGCTTAATCATTAGATTAATAGTTCTTTCTGCAAAATAATATTAGGATATTTCTTAAAGTTGTTTTTGGTCAGAACAGATAATCTCTTCACCTGAAGCAAAACCTAGTTTTGGGCTATGTATAGCTTCCTTGAGATAGAATTTGCTTTAAGCTAATGCTCCCTTTTATTTCATAATGTCTCCAATAAAACTAGCCCTTTCAGTCAAATCCAAAGACATTTAATTTCCTGAACTCTTCTTGTTTATTATTTCCTGATATTTGTCCTTAATAAATATATCCTGTTAAGAATGAGATATTTTTATTAAGTTCATTAGTACATTTTAGGAATATACAATGATCTTATTCATCACTGGGAATTTGCACCTGTACATGATATAACTTGACTCTTTTTTCTATTCACAATAGCTTTGTTTTCACTTTTCCTTCTTTCCTTATTCATACAATGTGTGATATTGTGAAAGTCATTGCGAATGTAATTTCACAAAAACCACCATGAGTTTTATACAAGTTTTGGTTATTTAGTTCTTTTATTGAATTTTCTCTCACTTGAAATGTGAAATTTTTATTTCTTTTACACTCATTTTTTTGGTAATCCTTTCTGGAACATCAGCAGAAAGTGGACATTCCACATTTCTTTGTTTCTTGCAATGAGGGGTATTTTGCATGTCAAAACCATCTGTTTTACTTTGGAAACTTATAATACACATCTTTTGTGTAGTGAGTTTAAATTTGTCTTCTTATGAGTTTTAACTGACTTGTAAGAAGTAAACTCACCTTTACAGGTGGGTATAAACATAACCAGTCATTCACTTAACCAGTGTGTGTTGGTGAGACAGATACTAACTAGTAAGATGTATTCTCATGCTCATTAGATATAGCTCTTTTGTGCCAGTATCCTGCTATTTATAGGAAAAATATATAATCTTTTTTGTTGCCTGTGAAAGTATTCAAAGAAGAGGAAACAGAAAAGTCTCAGATACGAATGACAAAAAACATTATATAGTGCTGCTTAGAAGAGTACGTTAGTGCTCATGGGTTTGTGTACAAACTGAAGCTGTCATGGCATCCCAGAGTTAAAGACAGAGGTTCAGGCTGAGTTTGTAACCTTCACAGAGTGATAACTTGTTTTAATAAAGTTGGGGCTTTTAGCTAGGTTTGATGTACATTCCTGTATTTCAGAACCTTTGGAGGCTTGGGCGGAAGTACCCCAAGCTTGAGCCTGGCCTGGGAAACTTAGGGAGAGCTTATCTCAAAAAAATACAAGGGGATGAGGTTGGATGTGGTGTAGCTCAATGTGGAGGCCCTAGGCTCAATCCCTGGCAACACACACATACACACACACACACACACACACACACACACACACACACACACACACTTGGGACTTTTATATTTTCTGTTTTATCTCAGAAATAATGAAAAATGATGCAACACATATCCTACTATTGAGTCTGGAATATAAAACCTACAGTCCTGTATAGTGACAGC